>CATQJD010000050.1:0-162000 GCA_958298945.1 Atherix ibis | reverse complement strand
AACAAACTAACAAACCAATAAACCAACAAACCAACAAACCAATAAGCCAACAAACCAACAAGCCAACAAGCCAACAAACCAACAAACCAACAAGCCAATAAACCAACAAACCAACAAACTAACAAGCCAACAAACCAACAAATCAACAAACCAACAAACCAAGAAACCAACAAACCAACAAACCAACAAACCAACAAACCAACAAACCAACAAACCAACAAACCAACAAACCAGCAAACCAACAAACCAACAAGCCAACAAGCCAACAAACCAACAAACCAACAAACCAACAAACCAACAAACCAACAAACCAACAAACCAACAAACCAACAAACCAACAAGCCAACAAACCAACAAGCCAACAAGCCAACAAACCAACAAACCAACAAACCAACAAACCAACAAACCAACAAACCAACAAACCAACAAACCAACAAACCAACAAACCAACAAACCAACAAACCAACAAACCAACAAACCAACAAGCCAACAAACAAACAAACCAACAAACGAACAAACAAACAAACAAACAAACCAACAAGCCAACAAGCCAACAAACCAACAAACCAACAAACCAACAAACCAACAAACCAACAAACCAACAAACCAATGAACCAACAAACCAACAAGCCAACATACCAACAAACCAACAAGCCAACAAACCTACAAACCGAAAAACTAACAAGCCAACAAACCAACAAACCAACAAGCCAACAAGCCAACAAACCAACAAACCAACAAACGTATTAAACCAACAAACCAACAAACCAATAAGCCAACAAACCAACAAACCAACAAGCCAACAAACCAACAAGCCAACAAGCCAACAAACCAACAAACCAACAAGCCAACAATCCAACAAACCAACAAACCAACAAACCAACAAACCAACAAGCCAACAAACCAACAAATCAATAAACCAACAAACCAAGAAACCAACAAACCAACAAACCAACAAACCAAAAAACCAACAAACCAACAAACCAACAAGCCAACAAACCTACAAACCAACAAACCAATAAACCAACAAACCAACAAACCAACAAATCAACAAACCAACAAACCAACAAACCAACAAACCAACAAACCAACAAGCCAACAAACCAACAAACCAAAAAACTAACAAGCCAACAAACCAACAAACCAACAAGCCAACAAGCCAACAAACCAACAAACCAACAAACGTATTAAACCAACAAAACAACAAACCAATAAGCCAACAAACCAACAAACCAACAAACCAACAAGCCAACAAACCAACAAGCCAACAAGCCAACAAACCAACAAACCAACAAGCCAACAAACCAACAAACCAACAAACCAACAAACCAACAAACCAACAAGCCAACAAACCAACAAACCAACAAGCCAACAAACCTACAAACCAAAAAACTAACAAGCCAACAAACCAACAAACCAACAAGCCAACAAGCCAACAAACCAACAAACCAACAAACCAATAAGCCAACAAACCAACAAACCAACAAGCCAACAAACCAACAAGCCAACAAGCCAACAAACCAACAAACCAACAAGCCAACAAACCAACAAACCGACAAACCATTAAACCAACAAGCGAACAAACCAACAAATCAATAAACCAACAAACCAAGAAACCAACAAATCAACAAACCAACAAACCAACAAACCAACAAACCAACAAACAAACAAACCAACAAGCCAACAAACCAACAAACCAACAAGCCAACAAACCTACAAAACAAAAAACTAACAAGCCAACAAACCAACAAACCAACAAACCAACAAACTACCAAACCAACACGCCAACAAGCCAACAAACCAACAAACCAACAAGCCAACAAACCAACAAACCAACAAGCCAACAAGCAAACAAACCAACAAACTTACAAACCAACAAGCCAACAAACCAACAAACCAACAAGCCAACAAACCAACAAACCAACAAACCAAGTAACCAACAAGCCAACAAACTAACAAACCAACAAACCAACAAGCCAAAAAGCCAACAAACCAACAAACCAACAAAGCAACAAGCCAACAAGCCAACAAACCAACAAACCAACAAGCCAACAAACCAACAAACCAACAACCCAATAAGCCAACAAACCAACAAACCAACAAACCAACAAGCCAACAAACCAACAAACCAATAAACCAACAAACCAACAAACCAACAAACCAACAACCCAACAAACCAACAAACCAACAAGCCAACAAACCAACAAACCAACAAGCCAACAAACCAACAAACCAACAAACCAACAAGCCAACAAACCAACAAATCAACAAACCAACAAACCAAGAAACCAACAAACCAACAAACCAGCAAACCAACAAAATAACAAACCAACAAACCAACAAGCCAACAAACCAACAAACCAACAAACCAACAAACCAACAAACCAACAAACCAGCAAACCAACAAACCAACAAACCAACAAGCCAACAAACCAACAAGCCAACAAGCCAACAAACCAACAAACCAACAAACCAACAAACCAACAAACCAACAAACCAACAAACCAACAAACCAACAAACCAACAAACCAACAAACCAACAAACCAACAAACCAACAAACCAACAAACCAACAAACCAACAAGTTAACAAACAAACAAACCAACAAACGAACAAACAAACAAACCAACAAACCAACAAGCCAACAAGCCAACAAACCAACAAACCAACAAACCAACAAACCAACAAACCAATGAACTAACAAGCCAACAAGCCAACAAACCAACAAACTAACAAACCAACAAACCAACAAACCAACAAACCAACAAGCCAACAAACCAACAAACCAACAAGCCAACAAACCTACAAACCAAAAAACTAACAAGCCAACAAACCAACAAACCAACAAGCCAACAAGCCAATAAACCAACAAACAAACAAACGTATTAAACCAACAAACCAACAAACCAATAAGCCAACAAACCAACAAACCAACAAGCCAACAAACCAACAAGCCAACAAGCCAACAAACCAACAAACCAACAAGCCAACAAACCAACAAACCAACAAACCAATAAACCAACAAACCAAGAAACCAACAAACCAAAAAACCAACAAACCAACAAACCAACAAACCAACAAACCAACAAACCAACAAGCCAACAAGCCAACAAACCAACAAACCAATAAACCAACAAACCAACAAACCAACAAACCAACAAACAAACAAGCCAACAAACCAACAAGCCAACAAGCCAACAAACCAACAAACCAACAAACCAACAAACCAACAAACCAACAAACCAACAAACCAACAATCCAACAAACCAGCAAGCCAACAAACAAACAAACCAACAAACGAACAAACAAACAAACCAACAAATCAACAAGCCAACAAGCCAACAAACCAACAAACCAACAAACCAACAAACCAACAAACCAACAAACCAACAAGCCAACAAACCATCATACCAACAAGCCAACAAGCCAACAAACCATGAAACTAACAAACCAACAAACAATCTAACCACCAAACCAACAAGCCAACAAGCCAACAAACCAACAGACCAACAAACCAACAAACCAACAAACCAAGTAACCAACAAGCCAACAAACCAACAAACCAACAAACCAACAAGCCAACAAGGCAAAAAACCAACAAACCACCAAACCAACAAGCCAACAAGCCAACAAACCAACAAACCAACGAGCCAACAAACCAACAAACCAATAAGCCAACAAGCCAACAAACCAACAAACTAACAAACCAACAAGCCAACAAACCAACAAACCAACAAAACAACAAACCAACAAACGAACAAACCAACAAAACAACAAGCCAGAAAGCCAACAAGCCAACAAACCAACAAACCAACAAACCAACAAACGAACAAACCAACAAACCAACAAATTAACAAGCCAACAAGCCAACAAACCAACAAGCCAACAAACCAACAAACAAACAAACCAACAAACCAACAAACAAACAAGCCAAGCCAACAAGCCAACAAACCAACAAACAAAAAACCAACTAACCAACAAATCAACAAGCCAACAAGCCAACAAACCAACAAACCAACAAACCAACAAACCATCAAGCCAACAAGCCAACAAACCAACAAACCAACAAACCAACAAACCAACAAACCAACAAACCGACAAGCCAACAAACCAACAAACCAACAAGCCAACAAACCAACAAACCAAAAAACTAACAATCCAACAAACCAACAAACCAACAAGCCAACAAGCCAACAAACCGACAAACCAACAAACGAATAAACCAACAAACCAACAGACCAACAAACCAACAAACCAACAAACCAAAAAACCAACAAACCAACAAACCAACAAACCAAACAAACCAACAAACAAACCAACAAGCCAACAAGCCAACAAACCAACAAAACAACAAGCCAACAAACCAATATACTAACAAACCAACAAGCCAACAAGCCAACAAAATAACAAACCAACAACCCAAAAAACCAGCAAACCAACAAACCAACAAACCAACAAACGAACAAACCAACAAACCAACAAACCAACAAACCAACAAACCAACAAACCAACAAACCAACAAACCAACAAACCAACAAGCCAACAAACAAACAAATCAACAAACGAACAAACAAACAAACCAACAAACCAACAAGCCAACAAGCCAACAAACCAACAAACCAACAAACCAACAAACCAACAAACCAAGTAACCAACAAACCAACAAACGAACAAACCAACAAACAAACAAACCAACAAACGAACAAACCAACAAACCAACAAACCAACAAGCCAACAAGCCAACAAACCATCAAGCCAACAAACGAACAAACCAACAAACCAACAAACCAACAAACCAACAAACCAACAAACCAACAAACCAACAAACCAACAAACCAACAAACCAACAAACCAACAAACCAACAAACCAACAAACCAACAAACCAACAAACCAGGAAACTAACAAACAAACGAACCAACAAGCCAACAAACCAACAAACTAACAAACCAACAAACCAACAAACCAACAAACAAATAAACCAACAAACCAACAAACCAACAAAACAACAAACCAACAAACCAAAAAACCAACAAACCAACAAACCAACAAGCCAACAAACCAACAAACCAATTAACCAACAAACGAACAAACCAACAAACCAACAAGCCAACAAACCATCATACCAACAAGCCAACAAGCCAACAAACCATGAAACTAACCAACCAACAAACAATCTAACCACCAAACCAACAAGCCAACAAGCCAACAAACCAACAGACCAACAAACCAACAAACCAACAAACCAAGTAACCAACAAGCCAACAAACCAACAAACCAACAAACCAACAAGCCAAAAAACAACAAACCACCAAACCAACAAGCCAACAAGCCAACAAACCAACAAACCAACGAACCAACAAACCAACAAACCAATAAGCCAACAAGCCAACAAACCAACAAACTAACAAACCAACAAGCCAACAAACCAACAAGCCAACAAACCAACAAACCAACAAACCAAGTAACCAACAAGCCAACAAACTAACAAACCAACAAACCAACAAGCCAACAAGCCAACAAACCAACAAACCAACAAAGCAACAAGCCAACAAACCAACAAACCAACAATCCAACAAACCAACAAACCAACAAGCCAACAAGCCAATAAACCAACAAACCAACAAACCAACAAGCCAACAAAATAACAAACCAACAACCCAAAAAACCAGCAAACCAACAAACCAACAAACCAACGAACGAACAAACTAAGAAAGCAACAAGCCAACAAGCCAACAAACCAACAAGCCAACAAACCAACAAAGCAACAAACGAACAAACCAACAAACCAACAAACCAACAAACCAACAAACCAACAAACCAACAAACCAACAAACCAACAAGCCAACAAACAAACAAACCAACAAACGAACAAACCAACAAACCAACAAACCAACAAGCCAACAAGCCAACAAACCAACAAACCAACAAACCAACAAACCAACAAACCAAGTAACCAACAAACCAACAAACGAACAAACCAACAAACAAACAAACCAACAAACGAACAAACCAACAAACCAACAAGCCAACAAGCCAACAAACCAACAAGCCAACAAACGAACAAACCAACAAACCAACAAACCAACAAACCAACAAACCAACAAACCAACAAACCAACAAACCAACAAACCAACAAACCAACAAACCAACAAACCAACAAACCAACAAACCAACAAACCAACAAACCAACAAACCAGGAAACTAACAAACAAACAAACCAACAAGCCAACAAACCAACAAACTAACAAACCAACAAACCAACAAACCAACAAACAAATAAACCAACAAACCAACAAACCAACAAAACAACAAACCAACAAACCAAAAACCAACAAACCAACAAACCAACAAACCAACAAGCCAACAAACCAACAAACCAATTAACCAACAAACGAAGAAACCAACAAACCAACAAACCAACAAGCCAACAAACCATCATACCAACAAGCCAACAAGCCAACAAACCAAGAAACTAACAAACCAACAAACAATCTAAACACCAAACCAACAAGCCAACAAGCCAACAAACCAACAGACCAACAAGCCAACAAACCAACAAACCAACAAGCCAACAAACCAACAAACCAACAAACCAAGTAACCACCAAGCCCACAAACTAACAAACCAACAAACCAACAAGCCAACAAGCCAACAAACCAACAAACCAACAAAGCAACAAGCCAACAAGCCAACAAAGCAACAAACCAACAAGCCAACAAACCAACAAACCAACAAACCAACAAGCCAACAAGCCAACAAAACAACAAACCAACAAACCAACAAACCACCAAACCAACAAACCAACAAGCCAACAAACCAACAAACCAACAAACAACAAACCAACAAGCCAACAAGCCAACAAACCAACAAACCAACAAACCAACAAACCAACAAACCAACAAACCAACAAACAAATAAACCAACAAATCGACAAACCAAAAAACCAACAAACCAACAAACCAACAAACCATCAAACCAACAAACCAACAAACCAACAAAGCAAAAAACCAACAAACCAAAACACCAACAAGCCAACAAACCAATAAACCAACAAACCAACAAACGAACAAACCAACAAACCTACAAACCAACAAACCAACAAACCAACAAACCAACAAGCCAACAAACCAACAAACCAACAAACCAACAAACCAGCAAACCAAAAAACCAACAAACCAACAAACCAACAAACCAACAAACCAACAAACCAACAAACCAACAAACCAACAAACCAACAAACCAACAAACCAACACACCAACAAACCAACAAACCAACAAACCAAAAAACCAACAAACCAACAAACCAACAAGCCAACAAACCAACAAACCAACAAACCAACAAACCAACAAACCAACAAACCAACAAACCAACAAACAAATAAACCAACAAACCGACAAACCAACAAATCAACAAACCAACAAACCAACAAACCAACAAACCAATAAACCAACAAACCAAAAAACCAACAAACCAATAAGCCAACAAACCAACAAACCAACAAACCAACAAACCAACAAACCAAGTAACCAACAAACCAACAAACGAACAAACCAACCAACAAACAAACCAACCAACCAACAAACCAACAAACCAACAAGCTAACAAGCCAAAATACCAACAAGCCAACAAACGAACAAACTAACAAACCAACAAACCAACAAACCAACAAACCAACAAACCAACAAACCAACAAACCAAGAAACCAACCAACCAACAAACCAACAAACCAACAAACCAACAAGCCGACAAACCAACAAACCAACAAACCAACAACCCAGCAAACAAATAAACCAACAAACCAACAAACCAAAAAACCAACAAACCAACAAACCAACAAACCAACAAACCAACAAACCAACAAACCAACAATCCAACAATCCAACAAACCAACAAACCAACAAACCAATTAACCAACAAACCAACAAACCAACAAACCAACAAGCCAACAAACCAAGTAATAAACAAACCAACAAACGAACAAACCAACAAACAAACAAACTAACAAACGAACAAACCAACAAACCAACAAACCAACAGGCCAACAAGCCAACAAACCATCAAGCCAACAAACGAACCAACCAACAAACCAACAAACCAACAAACCAACAAACCTACAAACCAACAAACCAACAAACCAACAAACCAACAAACCAACAAACCAACAAACCAACTAACCAACAAACCAGGAAACTAACAAAGAAACGAACCAACAAGCCAACAAACCAACAAACTAACAAACCAACAAACCAACAAACCAACAAACAAATAAACCAACAAACCAACAAACCAACAAAACAACAAACCAACAAACCAAAAAACCAACAAACCAACAAACCAACAAGCCAACAAACCAAAAAACCAATTAACCAACAAACGAACAAACCAACAAACCAACAAACCAACAAGCCAACAAACCATCATACCAACAAGCCAACAAGCCAACAAACCAAGAAACTAACAAACCAACAAATAATCTAACCACCAAACGAACAAGCCAACAAGCCAACAAACCAACAGACCAACAAACCAACAAACCAACAAACCAAGTAACCAACAAGCCAACAAACCAACAAACCAACAAACCAACAAGCCAACAAGGCAACAAACCAACAAACCACCAAACCAACAAGCCAACAAATCAACAAACCAACAAACCAACAAACCAACAAACCAACAAACCAATGAACTAACAAGCCAACAAGCCAACAAACCAACAAACTAACAAACCAACAAACCAACAAACCAACAAACCAACAAGCCAACAAACCAACAAACCAACAAGCCAACAAACCTACAAACCAAAAAACTAACAAGCCAACAAACCAACAAACCAACAAGCCAACAAGCCAATAAACCAACAAACCAACAAACGTATTAAACCAACAAACCAACAAACCAATAAGCCAACAAACCAACAAACCAACAAGCCAACAAACCAACAAGCCAACAAGCCAACAAACCAACAAACCAACAAGCCAACAAACCAACAAACCAACAAACCAACAAGCCAACAAACCAACAAATCAATAAACCAACAAACCAAGAAACCAACAAACCAACAAACCAACAAACCAACAAACCAACAAACCAACAAACCAACAAGCCAACAAGCCAACAAACCAACAAACCAATAAACCAACAAACCAACAAACCAACAAACCAACAAACCAACAAACAAACAAGCCAACAAACCAACAAGCCAACAAACCAACAAACCAACAAACCAACAAAACAACAAACCAACAAACCAAAAAACCAACAAACCAACAAACCAACAAGCCAACAAACCAACAAACCAATTAACCAACAAACAAAAAAAACTAACAAACCAACAAACCAACAAACCAACAAACCATCATACCAACAAGCCAACAAGCCAACAAACCAAGAAACTAACAAACCAACAAACAATCTAACCACCAAACCAACAAGCCAACAAGCCAACAAACCAACAGACCAACAAACCAACAAACCAACAAACCAAGTAACCAACAAGCCAACAAACCAACAAACCAACAAACCAACAAGCCAACAAGGCAACAAACCAACAAACCACCAAACCAACAAGCGAAAAAGCCAACAAACCAACAAACCAACGAGCCAACAAACCAACAAACCAATAAGCCAACAAGCCAACAAACCAACAACCTAACAAACCAACAAGCCAACAAACCAACAAACCAAAAAACCAACAAACCAACAAACCAACAAGCCAACAAACCAAAAAACCAATTAACCAACAAACGAACAAACCAACAAACCAACAAACCAACAAGCCAACAAACCATCATACCAACAAGCCAACAAGCCAACAAACCAAGAAACTAACAAACCAACAAATAATCTAACCACCAAACGAACAAGCCAACAAGCCAACAAACCAACAGACCAACAAACCAACAAACCAACAAACCAAGTAACCAACAAGCCAACAAACCAACAAACCAACAAACCAACAAGCCAACAAGGCAACAAACCAACAAACCACCAAACCAACAAGCCAAAAAGCCAACAAACCATCAAACCAACGAGCCAACAAACCAACAATCCAACAATCCAACAAACCAACAAACCAACAAACCAATTAACCAACAAACCAACAAACCAACAAACCAACAAGCCAACAAACCAACAAACCAACAAAACAACAAACCAACAAACGAACAAACCAACAAAACAACAAGCCAGCAAGCCAACAAGCCAACAAACCAACAAACCAACAAACCAACAAACGAACAAACCAACAAACCAACAAATTAACAAGCCAACAAGCCAACAAACCAACAAGCCAACAAACCAACAAACAAACAAACCAACAAACCAACAAACAAACAAGCCAAGCCAACAAGCCAACAAACCAACAAACAAAAAACCAACTAACCAACAAATCAACAAGCCAACAAGCCAACAAACCAACAAACCAACAAACCAACAAACCATCAAGCCAACAAGCCAACAAACCAACAAACCAACAAACCAACAAACCAACAAACCAACAAACCGACAAGCCAACAAACCAACAAACCAACAAGCCAACAAACCAACAAACCAAAAAACTAACAATCCAACAAACCAACAAACCAACAAGCCAACAAGCCAACAAACCGACAAACCAACAAACGAATAAACCAACAAACCAACAGACCAACAAACCAACAAACCAACAAACCAAAAAACCAACAAACCAACAAACCAACAAACCAAACAAACCAACAAACAAACCAACAAGCCAACAAGCCAACAAACCAACAAAACAACAAGCCAACAAACCAATATACTAACAAACCAACAAGCCAACAAGCCAACAAAATAACAAACCAACAACCCAAAAAACCAGCAAACCAACAAACCAACAAACCAACAAACGAACAAACCAACAAACCAACAAACCAACAAACCAACAAACCAACAAACCAACAAACCAACAAACCAACAAACCAACAAGCCAACAAACAAACAAATCAACAAACGAACAAACAAACAAACCAACAAACCAACAAGCCAACAAGCCAACAAACCAACAAACCAACAAACCAACAAACCAACAAACCAAGTAACCAACAAACCAACAAACGAACAAACCAACAAACAAACAAACCAACAAACGAACAAACCAACAAACCAACAAACCAACAAGCCAACAAGCCAACAAACCATCAAGCCAACAAACGAACAAACCAACAAACCAACAAACCAACAAACCAACAAACCAACAAACCAACAAACCAACAAACCAACAAACCAACAAACCAACAAACCAACAAACCAACAAACCAACAAACCAACAAACCAACAAACCAGGAAACTAACAAACAAACGAACCAACAAGCCAACAAACCAACAAACTAACAAACCAACAAACCAACAAACAAATAAACCAACAAACCAACAAACCAACAAAACAACAAACCAACAAACCAAAAAACCAACAAACCAACAAACCAACAAGCCAACAAACCAACAAACCAATTAACCAACAAACGAACAAACCAACAAACCAACAAACCAACAAGCCAACAAACCATCATACCAACAAGCCAACAAGCCAACAAACCATGAAACTAACCAACCAACAAACAATCTAACCACCAAACAAACAAGCCAACAAGCCAACAAACCAACAGACCAACAAACCAACAAACCAACAAACCAAGTAACCAACAAGCCAACAAACCAACAAACCAACAAACCAACAAGCCAAAAAACCAACAAACCACCAAACCAACAAGCCAACAAGCCAACAAACCAACAAACCAACGAGCCAACAAACCAACAAACCAATAAGCCAACAAGCCAACAAACCAACAAACTAACAAACCAACAAGCCAACAAACCAACAAACCAACAAACCAACAAACCAATAAACCAAGTAACCAACAAGCCAACAAACTAACAAACCAACAAACCAACAAGCCAACAAGCCAACAAACCAACAAACCAACAAAGCAACAAGCCAACAAACCAACAAACCAACAATCCAACAAACCAACAAACCAACAAGCCAACAAGCCAATAAACCAACAAACCAACAAACCAACAAGCCAACAAAATAACAAACCAACAACCCAAAAAACCAGCAAACCAACAAACCAACAAACCAACGAACGAACAAACTAAGAAACCAACAAGCCAACAAGCCAACAAACCAACAAGCCAACAAACCAACAAAGCAACAAACGAACAAACCAACAAACCAACAAACCAACAAACCAACAAACCAACAAACCAACAAACCAACAAACCAACAAGCCAACAAACAAACAAACCAACAAACGAACAAACAAACAAACCAACAAACCAACAAGCCAACAAGCCAACAAACCAACAAACTAACAAACCAACAAACCAACAAACCAAGTAACCAACAAACCAACAAACGAACAAACCAACAAACAAACAAACCAACAAACGAACAAACCAACAAACCAACAAGCCAACAAGCCAACAAACCAACAAGCCAACAAACGAACAAACCAACAAACCAACAAACCAACAAACCAACAAACCAACAAACCAACAAACCAACAAACCAACAAACCAACAAACCAACAAACCAACAAACCAACAAACCAACAAACCAACAAACCAACAAACCAACAAACCAGGAAACTAACAAACAAACAAACCAACAAGCCAACAAACCAACAAACTAACAAACCAACAAACCAACAAACCAACAAACAAATAAACCAACAAACCAACAAACCAACAAAACAACAAACCAACAAACCAAAAAACCAACAAACCAACAAACCAACAAGCCAACAAACCAACAAACCAATTAACCAACAAACGAAGAAACCAACAAACCAACAAACCAACAAGCCAACAAACCATCATACCAACAAGCCAACAAGCCAACAAACCAAGAAACTAACAAACCAACAAACAATCTAAACACCAAACCAACAAGCCAACAAGCCAACAAACCAACAGACCAACAAGCCAACAAACCAACAAACCAACAAGCCAACAAACCAACAAACCAACAAACCAAGTAACCACCAAGCCCACAAACTAACAAACCAACAAACCAACAAGCCAACAAGCCAACAAACCAACAAACCAACAAAGCAACAAGCCAACAAGCCAACAAAGCAACAAACCAACAAGCCAACAAACCAACAAACCAACAAACCAACAAGCCAACAAGCCAACAAACCAACAAACCAACAAACCAACAAACCACCAAACCAGCAAACCAACAAGCCAACAAACCAACAGACCAACAAACAACAAACCAACAAGCCAACAAGCCAACAAACCAACAAACCAACAAACCAACAAACCAACAAACCAACAAACAAATAAACCAACAAATCGACAAACCAAAAAACCAACAAACCAACAAACCAACAAACCATCAAACCAACAAACCAACAAACCAACAAAGCAAAAAACCAACAAACCAAAACACCAACAAGCCAACAAACCAATAAACCAACAAACCAACAAACGAACAAACCAACAAACCTACAAACCAACAAACCAACAAACCAACAAACCAACAAGCCAACAAACCAACAAACCAACAAACCAACAAACCAGCAAACCAAAAAACCAACAAACCAACAAACCAACAAACCAACAAACCAACAAACCAACAAACCAACAAACCAACAAACCAACACACCAACAAACCAACAAACCAACAAACCAAAAAACCAACAAACCAACAAACCAACAAGCCGACAAACCAACAAACCAACAAACCAACAAACCAACAAACCAACAAATCAACAAACCAACAAACCAACAAACCAACAAACCAATAAACCAACAAACCAAAAAACCAACAAACCAATAAGCCAACAAACCAACAAACCAACAAACCAACAAACCAACAAACCAAGTAACCAACAAACCAACAAACGAACAAACCAACCAACAAACAAACCAACCAACCAACAAACCAACAAACCAACAAGCTAACAAGCCAAAATACCAACAAGCCAACAAACGAACAAACTAACAAACCAACAAACCAACAAACCAACAAACCAACAAACCAACAAACCAACAAACCAACAAACCAAGAAACCAACCAACCAACAAACCAACAAACCAACAAACCAACAAGCCGACAAACCAACAAACCAACAAACCAACAACCCAGCAAACAAATAAACCAACAAACCAACAAACCAAAAAACCAACAAACCAACAAACCAACAAACCAACAAACCAACAAACCAACAAACCAACAAACCAACAATCCAACAATCCAACAAACCAACAAACCAACAAACCAATTAACCAACAAACCAACAAACCAACAAACCAACAAGCCAACAAACCAAGTAACCAACAAACCAACAAACGAACAAACCAACAAACAAACAAACTAACAAACGAACAAACCAACAAACCAACAAACCAACAGGCCAACAAGCCAACAAACCATCAAGCCAACAAACGAACCAACCAACAAACCAACAAACCAACAAACCAACAAACCTACAAACCAACAAACCAACAAACCAACAAACCAACAAACCAACAAACCAACAAACCAACTAACCAACAAACCAGGAAACTAACAAACAAACGAACCAACAAGCCAACAAACCAACAAACTAACAAACCAACAAACCAACAAACCAACAAACAAATAAACCAACAAACCAACAAACCAACAAAACAACAAACCACCAAACCAAAAAACCAACAAACCAACAAACCAACAAGGCAACAAACCAAAAAACCAATTAACCAACAAACGAACAAACCAACAAACCAACAAACCAACAAGCCAACAAACCATCATACCAACAAGCCAACAAGCCAACAAACCAAGAAACTAACAAACCAACAAATAATCTAACCACCAAACGAACAAGCCAACAAGCCAACAAACCAACAGACCAACAAACCAACAAACCAACAAACCAAGTAACCAACAAGCCAACAAACCAACAAACCAACAAACCAACAAGCCAACAAGGCAACAAACCAACAAACCACCAAACCAACAAGCCAAAAAGCCAACAAACCATCAAACCAACGAGCCAACAAACCAACAAACCAATAAGCCAACAAGCCAGCAAACCAACAAACTAAGAAACCAACAAGCCAACAAACCAACAAACCAACAAACCAACAAACCAACAAACCAGGAAACGAACAAACAAACAAACCAACAAACCAACAAGCCAACAAGCCAACAAATCAACAAACCAACAAACCAACAAACCAACAAACCAACAAACCAACAAACCAATGAACTAACAAGCCAACAAGCCAACAAACCAACAAACTAACAAACCAACAAACCAACAAACCAACAAACCAACAAGCCAACAAATTAACAAACCAACAAGCCAACAAACCTACAAACCAAAAAACTAACAAGCCAACAAACCAACAAACCAACAAGCCAACAAGCCAATAAACCAACAAACCAACAAACGTATTAAACCAACAAACCAACAAACCAATAAGCCAACAAACCAACAAACCAACAAGCCAACAAACCAACAAGCCAACAAGCCAACAAACCAACAAACCAACAAGCCAACAAACCAACAAACCAACAAACCAACAAGCCAACAAACAAACAAATCAATAAACCAACAAACCAAGAAACCAACAAACCAACAAACCAACAAACCAACAAACCAACAAACCAACAAACCAACAAGCCAACAAGCCAACAAACCAACAAACCAATAAACCAACAAACCAACAAACCAACAAACCAACAAACCAACAAACAAACAAGCCAACAAACCAACAAGCCAACAAACCAACAAACCAACAAACCAACAAAACAACAAACCAACAAACCAAAAAACCAACAAACCAACAAACCAACAAGCCAACAAACCAACAAACCAATTAACCAACAAACGAAAAAAACTAACAAACCAACAAACCAACAAGCCAACAAACCATCATACCAACAAGCCAACAAGCCAACAAACCAAGAAACTAACAAACCAACAAACAATCTAACCACCAAACCAACAAGCCAACAAGCCAACAAACCAACAGACCAACAAACCAACAAACCAACAAACCAAGTAACCAACAAGCCAACAAACCAACAAACCAACAAACCAACAAGCCAACAAGGCAACAAACCAACAAACCACCAAACCAACAAGCGAAAAAGCCAACAAACCAACAAACCAACGAGCCAACAAACCAACAAACCAATAAGCCAACAAGCCAACAAACCAACAAACTAACAAACCAACAAGCCAACAAACCAACAAACCAAAAAACCAACAAACCAACAAACCAACAAGCCAACAAACCAAAAAACCAATTAACCAACAAACGAACAAACCAACAAACCAACAAACCAACAAGCCAACAAACCATCATACCAACAAGCCAACAAGCCAACAAACCAAGAAACTAACAAACCAACAAATAATCTAACCACCAAACGAACAAGCCAACAAGCCAACAAACCAACAGACCAACAAACCAACAAACCAACAAACCAAGTAACCAACAAGCCAACAAACCAACAAACCAACAAACCAACAAGCCAACAAGGCAACAAACCAACAAACCACCAAACCAACAAGCCAAAAAGCCAACAAACCATCAAACCAACGAGCCAACAAACCAACAATCCAACAATCCAACAAACCAACAAACCAACAAACCAATTACCCAACAAACCAACAAACCAACAAACCAACAAGCCAACAAACCAAGTAACCAACAAACCAACAAACGAACAAACCAACAAACAAACAAACTAACAAACGAACAAACCAACAAACCAACAAACCAACAGGCCAACAAGCCAACAAACCATCAAGCCAACAAACGAACCAACCAACAAACCAACAAACCAACAAACCAACAAACCTACAAACCAACAAACCAACAAACCAACAAACCAACAAACCAACAAACCAACAAACCAACTAACCAACAAACCAGGAAACTAACAAACAAACGAACCAACAAGCCAACAAACCAACAAACTAACAAACCAACAAACCAACAAACCAACAAACAAATAAACCAACAAACCAACAAACCAACAAAACAACAAACCAACAAACCAAAAAACCAACAAACCAACAAACCAACAAGCCAACAAACCAAAAAACCAATTAACCAACAAACGAACAAACCAACAAACCAACAAACCAACAAGCCAACAAACCATCATACCAACAAGCCAACAAGCCAACAAACCAAGAAACTAACAAACCAACAAATAATCTAACCACCAAACGAACAAGCCAACAAGCCAACAAACCAACAGACCAACAAACCAACAAACCAACAAACCAAGTAACCAACAAGCCAACAAACCAACAAACCAACAAACCAACAAGCCAACAAGGCAACAAACCAACAAACCACCAAACCAACAAGCCAAAAAGCCAACAAACCATCAAACCAACGAGCCAACAAACCAACAAACCAATAAGCCAACAAGCCAGCAAACCAACAAACTAAGAAACCAACAAGCCAACAAACCAACAAACCAACAAACCAACAAACCAACAAACCAACAAACCAAGTAACCAACAAGCCAACAAACCAGCAAACCAACAATCCAACAAACCAATTAACCAACAAGCCAACAAGCCAACAAACCAACAAACCAACAAACCAACAAGCCAACAAGCCAACAAAATAACAAACCAACAACCCAAAAAACCAGCAAACCAACAAACCAACAAACCAACGAACGAACAAACTAAGAAACCAACAAGCCAACAAGCCAACAAACCAACAAGCCAACAAACCAACAAACCAACAAACGAACAAACCAACAAACCAACAAACCAACAAACCAACAAACCAACAAACCAACAAACGAACAAGCCAACAAACAAACAAACCAACAAACGAACAAACAAACAAACCAACAAACCAACAAGCCAACAAGCCAACAAGCCAACAAACCAACAAACCAACAAACCAAGTAACCAACAAACCAACAAGCCAACAAACAAACAAACCAACAAACGAACAAACAAACAAACCAACAAACCAACAAGCCAACAAGCCAACAAGCCAACAAACCAACAAACCAACAAACCAAGTAACCAACAAACCAACAAACGAACAAACCAACAAACAAATAAACCAACAAACGAACAAACCAACAAACCAACAAACCAACAAGCCAACAAGCCAACAAACCAACAAGCCAACAAACGAACAAACCAACAAACCAACAAACCAACAAACCAACAAACCAACAAACCAACAAACCAACAAACCAACAAACCAACAAACCAACAAACCAACAAACCAACAAACCAACAAACCAACAAACCAACAAACCAACAAACCAACAAACCAACAAACCAACAAACCAACAAACCAGGAAACGAACAAACAAACAAACCAACAAACCAACAAGTCAACAAGCCAACAAACCAACAAACCAACAAACCAACAAACCAACAAACCAACAAACCAATGAACTAACAAGCCAACAAGCCAACAAACCAACAAACTAACAAACCAACAAACCAACAAACCAACAAACCAACAAGCCAACAAACCAACAAACCAACAAACCAACAAACCAAGTAACCAACAAACCAACAAACGAACAAACCAACAAACAAACAAACCAACAAACGAACAAACCAACAAACCAACAAACCAACAAGCCAACAAGCCAACAAACCAACAAGCCAACAAACGAACAAACCAACAAACCAACAAACCAACAAACCAACAAACCAACAAACCAATAAACCAACAAACCAACAAACCAACAAACCAACAAACCAACAAACCAACAAACCAGGAAACGAACAAACAAACAAACCAACAAACCAACAAGCCAACAAGCCAACAAATCAACAAACCAACAAACCAACAAACCAACAAACCAACAAACCAACAAACCAATGAACTAACAAGCCAACAAGCCAACAAACCAACAAACTAACAAACCAACAAACCAACAAACCAACAAACCAACAAGCCAACAAACGAACAAACCAACAAGCCAACAAACCTACAAACCAAAAAACTAACAAGCCAACAAACCAACAAACCAACAAGCCAACAAGCCAATAAACCAACAAACCAACAAACGTATTAAACCAACAAACCAACAAACCAATAAGCCAACAAACCAACAAACCAACAAGCCAACAAACCAACAAGCCAACAAGCCAACAAACCAACAAACCAACAAGCCAACAAACCAACAAACCAACAAACCAACAAGCCAACAAACCAACAAATCAATAAACCAACAAACCAAGAAACCAACAAACCAACAAACCAACAAACCAACAAACCAACAAACCAACAAACCAACAAGCCAACAAGCCAACAAACCAACAAACCAATAAACCAACAAACCAACAAACCAACAAACCAACAAACCAACAAACAAACAAGCCAACAAACCAACAAGCCAACAAACCAACAAACCAACAAACCAACAAAACAACAAACCAACAAACCAAAAAACCAACAAACCAACAAACCAACAAGCCAACAAACCAACAAACCAATTAACCAACAAACGAAAAAAACTAACAAACCAACAAACCAACAAGCCAACAAACCATCATACCAACAAGCCAACAAGCCAACAAACCAAGAAACTAACAAACCAACAAACAATCTAACCACCAAACCAACAAGCCAACAAGCCAACAAACCAACAGACCAACAAACCAACAAACCAACAAACCAAGTAACCAACAAGCCAACAAACCAACAAACCAACAAACCAACAAGCCAACAAGGCAACAAACCAACAAACCACCAAACCAACAAGCGAAAAAGCCAACAAACCAACAAACCAACGAGCCAACAAACCAACAAACCAATAAGCCAACAAGCCAACAAACCAACAAACTAACAAACCAACAAGCCAACAAACCAACAAACCAACAAACCAACAAACCAACAAACCAAGTAACCAACAAGCCAACAAACTAACAAACCAACAAACCAACAAGCCAACAAGCCAACAAACAAACAAACCAACAAACGAACAAACAAACAAACTAACAAACCAACAAGCCAACAAGCCAACAAGCCAACAAACCAACAAACCAACAAACCAACAAACCAACAAACCAACAAACCAAGTAACCAACAAACCAACAAACCAACAAACCAACAAACAAATAAACCAACAAACGAACAAACCAACAAACCAACAAACCAACAAGCCAACAAGCCAACAAACCAACAAGCCAACAAACGAACAAACCAACAAACCAACAAACCAACAAACCAACAAACCAACAAACCAACAAACCAACAAACCAACAAACCAACAAACCAACAAACCAACAAACCAACAAACCAACAAACTAACAAACCAACAAACCAACAAACCAACAAACCAACAAACCAGGAAACGAACAAACAAACAAACCAACAAGTCAACAAACCAACAAACCAACAAACCAACAAACCAACAAACCAACAAACCAATGAACTAACAAGCCAACAAGCCAACAAACCAACAAACTAACAAACCAACAAACCAACAAACCAACAAACCAACAAGCCAACAAACCAACAAACCAACAAGCCAACAAACCTACAAACCAAAAAACTAACAAGCCAACAAACCAACAAACCAACAAGCCAACAAGCCAATAAACCAACAAACCAACAAACGTATTAAACCAACAAACCAACAAACCAATAAGCCAACAAACCAACAAACCAACAAGACAACAAACCAACAAGCCAACAAGCCAACAAACCAACAAACCAACAAGCCAACAAACCAACAAACCAACAAACCAACAAGCCAACAAACCAACAAATCAATAAACCAACAAACCAACAAACCAACAAACCAACAAACAAACAAACCAACAAACCAACAAACCAACAAGCCAACAAACCAACAAACCAACAAACCAACAAACCAACAAACCAACAAACCAGGAAACGAACAAACAAACAAACCAACAAACCAACAAGTCAACAAGCCAACAAACCAACAAACCAACAAACCAACAAACCAACAAACCAACAAACCAACAAACCAATGAACTAACAAGCCAACAAGCCAACAAACCAACAAACTAACAAACCAACAAACCAACAAACCAACAAACCAACAAGCCAACAAACCAACAAACCAACAAGCCAACAAACCTACAAACCAAAAAACTAACAAGCCAACAAACCAACAAACCAACAAGCCAACAAGCCAATAAACCAACAAACCAACAAACGTATTAAACCAACAAACCAACAAACCAATAAGCCAACAAACCAACAAACCAACAAGACAACAAACCAACAAGCCAACAAGCCAACAAACCAACAAACCAACAAGCCAACAAACCAACAAACCAACAAACCAACAAGCCAACAAACCAACAAATCAATAAACCAACAAACCTAGAAACCAACAAACCAACAAACAAACAAACCAACAAACCAACAAACCAACAAACCAACAAGCCAACAAGCCAACAAACCAACAAACCAATAAACCAACAAACCAACAAACCAACAAACCAACAAACCAACAAACAAACAAGCCAACAAACCAACAAGCCAACAAACCAACAAACCAACAAACCAATTAACCAACAAACCAACAAACCAACAAACCAACAAGCCAACAAACCAAGTAACCAACAAACCAACAAACGAACAAACCAACAAACAAACAAACCAACAAACGAACAAACCAACAAACCAACAAACCAACAAGCCAACAAGCCAACAAACCATCAAGCCAACAAACGAACAAACCAACAAACCAACAAACCAACAAACCAACAAACCAACAAACCAACAAACCAACAAACCAACAAACCAACAAACCAACAAACCAACTAACCAACAAACCAGGAAACTAACAAACAAACGAACCAACAAGCCAACAAACCAACAAACTAACAAACCAACAAACCAACAAACCAAAAAACAAATAAACCAACAAACCAACAAACCAACAAAACAACAAACCAACAAACCAAAAAACCAACAAACCAACAAACCAACAAGCCAACAAACCAACAAACCAATTAACCAACAACCGAACAAACCAACAAACCAACAAACCAACAAGCCAACAAACCATCATACCAACAAGCCAACAAGCCAACAAACCAAGAAACTAACAAACCAACAAACAATCTAAGCACCAAACCAACAAGCAAACAAGCCAACAAACCAACAGAACAACAAACCAACAAACCAACAAACCAAGTAACCAACAAGCCAACAAACCAACAAACCAACAAACCAACAAGCCAACAAGGCAACAAACCAACAAACCACCAAACCAACAAGCCAAAAAGCCAACAAACCAACAAACCAACGAGCCAACAAACCAACAAACCAATAAGCCAACAAGCCAACAAACCAACAAACTAACAAACCAACAAGCCAACAAACCAACAAACCAACAAACCAACAAACCAACAAACCAAGTAACCAACAAGCCAACAAACTAACAAACCAACAAACCAACAAGCCAACAAGCCAACAAACCAACAAACCAACAAAGCAACAAGCCAAGAAGCCAACAAACCAACAAACCAACAATCCAACAAACCAACAAACCAACAAGCCAACAAGCCAACAAACCAACAAACCAAGAAACCAACAAGCCAACAAGCCAACAAAATAACAAACCAACAACCCAAAAAAACAGCAAACCAACAAACCAACAAACCAACGAACGAACAAACTAAGAAACCAACAAGCCAACAAGCCAACAAACCAACAAGCCAACAAACCAACAAACCAACAAACCAACAAACGAACAAACCAACAAACCAACAAACCAACAAACCAACAAACCAACAAACCAACAAACCAACAAACCAACAAACCAACAAACCAACAAACCAACAAACAAACAAACCAACAAACGAACAAACAAACAAACCAACAAACCAACAAGCCAACAAGCCAACAAACCAACAAACCAACAAACCAACAAACCAACAAACCAAGTAACCAACAAACCAACAAACGAACAAACCAACAAACAAACAAACCAACAAACGAACAAACCAACAAACCAACAAACCAACAAGCCAACAAGCCAACAAACCAACAAGCCAACAAACGAACAAATCAACAAACCAACAAACCAACAAACCAACAAACCAACAAACCAACAAACCAACAAACCAACAAACCAACAAACCAACAAACCAACAAACCAACAAACCAACAAACCAACAAACCAGGAAACGAACAAACAAACAAACCAACAAACCAACAAGCCAACAAGCCAACAAACCAACAAACCAACAAACCAACAAACCAACAAACCAACAAACCAATGAACTAATAAGCCAACAAGCCAACAAACCAACAAACTAACAAACCAACAAACCAACAAACCAACAAACCAACAAGCCAACAAACCAACAAACCAACAAGCCAACAAACCTACAAACCAAAAAACTAACAAGCTAACAAGCCAACAAACCAACAAACCAACAAGCCAACAAGCCAATAAACCAACAAACGAACAAACGTATTAAACCAACAAACCAACAAACCAATAAGCCAACAAACCAACAAACCAACAAGCCAACAAACCAACAAGCAAACAAGCCAACAAACCAACAAACCAACAAGCCAGCAAACCAACAAACCAACAAACCAACAAGCCAACAAACCAACAAATCAATAAACCAACAAACCAAGAAACCAACAAACCAACAAACCAACAAACCAACAAACCAACAAACCAACAAACCAACAAACCAACAAGCCAACAAACCAACAAACCAATAAACCAACAAACCAACAAACCAACAAACCAACAAACCAACAAACAAACAAGCCAACAAACCAACAAGCCAACAAGCCAACAAACCAACAAACCAACAAACCAACAAACCAACAAACCAACAAACCAACAAACCAACATTCCAACAAACCAACAAGCCAACAAACAAACAAACCAACAAACGAACAAACAAACAAACCAACAAATCAACAAGCCAACAAGCCAACAAACCAACAAACCAACAAACCAACAAACCAACAAATCGACAAACCAACAAACCAATGAACCAACAAGCCAACAAGCCAACAAACCAACAAACTAACAAATCAACAAACCAACAAACCAACAAACCAACAAACCTACAAACCAATAAGCCAACAAACCACCAAACCAACAAGCCAACAAACCTACAAACCAAAAAACTAACAAGCCAACAAACCAACAAACCAACAAGCCAACAAACCAACAAACCAACAAACGAATTAAACCAACAAACCAACAAACCAACAAACGAACAAACCAACAAACCATCAAACCAACAAGCCAACAAGCCAACAAACCAAAAAGCCAACAAACCAATAAGCCAACAAGCCAACAAGCCAACAAACCAACAAACCAACAAAACAACAAACCAACAAACGAACAAACCAACAAACCAACAAGCCAACAAGCCAACAAACCAACAAACCAACAACCCAACAAACGAACAAACCAACAAACCAACAAATTAACAAGCCAACAAGCCAACAAACCAACAAGCCAACAAACCAACAAACAAACAAACCAACAAACCAACAAACAAACAAGCCAAGCCAACAAGCCAACAAACCAACAAACAAAAAACCAACAAACCAACAAATCAACAAGCCAACAAGCCAACAAGCCAACAAACCAACAAACCAACAAACCAACAAACCAACAAACCATCAAGCCAACAAGCCAACAAACCAACAAACCAACAAACCAACAAACCATCAAACCAACAAACCGACAAGCCAACAAACCAACAAACCAACAAGCCAACAAACCAACAAACCAAAAAACTAACAATCCAACAAACCAACAAACCAACAAGCCAACAAGCCAACAAACCGACAAACCAACAAACGAATAAACCAACAAACCAACAGACCAACAAACCAACAAACCAACAAACCAAAAAACCAACAAACCAACAAACCAACAAGCCAAACAAACCAACAAACAAACCAACAAGCCAACAAGCCAACAAACCAACAAAACAACAAGCCAACAAACCAATATACTAACAAACCAACAAGCCAACAAGCCAACAAAATAACAAACCAACAACCCAAAAAACCAGCAAACCAACAAACCAACAAACCAACAAACCAACAAACGAACAAACCAACAAACCAACAAACCAACAAACCAACAAACCAACAAACCAACAAACCAACAAACCAACAAACCAACAAGCCAACAAACAAACAAATCAACAAACGAACAAACAAACAAACCAACAAACCAACAAGCCAACAAGCCAACAAACCAACAAACCAACAAACCAACAAACCAACAAACCAAGTAACCAACAAACCAACAAACGAACAAACCAACAAACAAACAAACCAACAAACGAGCAAACCAACAAACCAACAAACCAACAAGTCAACAAGCCAACAAACCATCAAGCCAACAAACGAACAAACGAACAAACCAACAAACCAACAAACCAACAAACCAACAAACCAACAAACCAACAAACCAACAAACCAACGAACGAACAAACTAAGAAACCAACAAGCCAACAAGCCAACAAACCAACAAGCCAACAAACCAACAAACCAACAAACGAACAAACCAACAAACCAACAAACCAACAAACCAACAAACCAACAAACCAACAAACCAACAAACCAACAAGCGAACAAACAAACAAACCAACAAACGAACAAACAAACAAACCAACAAACCAATAAGCCAACAAACCAACAAACCAACAAGACCACAAACCAACAAGCCAACAAGCCAACAAACCAACAAACCAACAAGCCAACAAACCAACAAACCAACAAACCAACAAGCCAACAAACCAACAAATCAATAAACCAACAAACCTAGAAACCAACAAACCAACAAACAAACAAACCAACAAACCAACAAACCAACAAACTAACAAGCCAACAAGCCAACAAACCAACAAACCAATAAACCAACAAACCAACAAACCAACAAACCAACAAACAAACAAGCCAACAAACCAACAAGCCAACAAACCAACAAACCAACAAACCAATTAACCAACAAACCAACAAACCAACAAACCAACAAGCCAACAAACCAAGTAACCAACAAACCAACAAACGAACAAACCAACAAACAAACAAACCAACAAACGAACAAACCAACAAACCAACAAACCAACAAGCCAACAAGCCAACAAACCATCAAGCCAACAAACGAACAAACCAACAAACCAACAAACCAACAAACCAACAAACCAACAAACCAACAAACCAACAAACCAACAAACCAACAAACCAACAAACCAACTAACCAACAAACCAGGAAACTAACAAACAAACGAACCAACAAGCCAACAAACCAACAAACTAACAAACCAACAAACCAACAAACAAACAAACAAATAAACCAACAAACCAACAAAACAACAAACCAACAAACCAAAAAACCAACAAACCAACAAACCAACAAGCCAACAAACCAACAAACCAATTAACCAACAACCGAACAAACCAACAAACCAACAAACCAACAAGCCAACAAACCATCATACCAACAAGCCAACAAGCCAACAAACCAAGAAACTAACAAACCAACAAACAATCTAACCACCAAACCAACAAGCAAACAAGCCAACAAACCAACAGAACAATAAACCAACAAACCAACAAACCAAGTAACCAACAAGCCAACAAACCAACAAACCAACAAACCAACAAGCCAACAAGGCAACAAACCAACAAACCACCAAACCAACAAGCCAAAAAGCCAACAAACCAACAAACCAACGAGCCAACAAACCAACAAACCAATAAGCCAACAAGCCAACAAACCAACAAACTAACAAACCAACAAGCCAACAAACCAACAAACCAACAAACCAACAAACCAACAAACCAACAAACCAAGTAACCAACAAGCCAACAAACTAACAAACCAACAAACCAACAAGCCAACAAGCCAACAAACCAACAAACCAACAAAGCAACAAGCCAACAAGCCAACAAACCAACAAACCAACAATCCAACAAACCAACAAACCAACAAGCCAACAAGCCAACAAACCAACAAACCAAGAAACCAACAAGCCAACAAGCCAACAAAATAACAAACCAACAACCCAAAAAAACAGCAAACCAACAAACCAACAAACCAACGAACGAACAAACTAAGAAACCAACAAGCCAACAAGCCAACAAGCCAACAAGCCAACAAACCAACAAGCCAACAAACGAACAAATCAACAAACCAACAAACCAACAAACCAACAAACCAACAAACCAACAAACCCACAAACCAACAAACCAACAAACCAACAAACCAACAAACCAACAAACCAACAAACCAGGAAATGAACAAACAAACAAACCAACAAACCAACAAGCCAACAAGCCAACAAACCAACAAACCAACAAACCAACAAACCAACAAACCAACAAACCAATGAACTAACAAGCCAACAAGCCAACAAACCAACAAACTAACAAACAAACAAACCAACAAACCAATAAGCCAACAAACCAACAAACCAACAAGACAACAAACCAACAAGCCAACAAGCCAACAAACCAACAAACCAACAAGCCAACAAACCAACAAACCAACAAACCAACAAGCCAACAAACCAACAAATCAATAAACCAACAAACCTAGAAACCAACAAACCAACAAACAAACAAACCAACAAACCAACAAACCAACAAACCAACAAGCCAACAAGCCAACAAACCAACAAACCAATAAACCAACAAACCAACAAACCAACAAACCAACAAACAAACAAGCCAACAAACCAACAAGCCAACAAACCAACAAACCAACAAACCAATTAACCAACAAACCAACAAACCAACAAACCAACAAGCCAACAAACCAAGTAACCAACAAACCAACAAACGAACAAACCAACAAACAAACAAACCAACAAACGAACAAACCAACAAACCAACAAACCAACAAGCCAACAAGCCAACAAACCATCAAGCCAACAAACCAACAAACCAACAAACCAACAAATCAACAAACCAACAAACCAACAAACCAACAAACCAACAAACCAACAAACCAACAAACCAACTAACCAACAAACCAGGAAACTAACAAACAAACGAACCAACAAGCCAACAAACCAACAAACTAACAAACCAACAAACCAACAAACCAACAAACAAATAAACCAACAAACCAACAAACCAACAAAACAACAAACCAACAAACCAAAAAACCAACAAACCAACAAACCAACAAGCCAACAAACCAACAAACCAATTAACCAACAACCGAACAAACCAACAAACCAACAAACCAACAAGCCAACAAACCATCATACCAACAAGCCAACAAGCCAACAAACCAAGAAACTAACAAACCAACAAACAATCTAACCACCAAACCAACAAGCAAACAAGCCAACAAACCAACAGAACAACAAACCAACAAACCAACAAACCAAGTAACCAACAAGCAAACAAACCAACAAACCAATAAACCAACAAGCCAACAAGGCAACAAACCAACAAACCACCAAACCAACAAGCCAAAAAGCCAACAAACCAACAAACCAACGAGCCAACAAACCAACAAACCAATAAGCCAACAAGCCAACAAACCAACAAACTAACAAACCAACAAGCCAACAAACCAACAAACCAACAAACCAACAAACCAACAAACCAAGTAACCAACAAGCCAACAAACTAACAAACCAACAAACCAACAAGCCAACAAGCCAACAAACCAACAAACCAACAAAGCAACAAGCCAACAAGCCAACAAACCAACAAACCAACAATCCAACAAACCAACAAACCAACAAGCCAACAAGCCAACAAACCAACAAACCAAGAAACCAACAAGCCAACAAGCCAACAAAATAACAAACCAACAACCCAAAAAAACAGCAAACCAACAAACCAACAAACCAACGAACGAACAAACTAAGAAACCAACAAGCCAACAAGCCAACAAGGCAACAAGCCAACAAACCAACAAGCCAACAAACGAACAAATCAACAAACCAACAAACCAACAAACCAACAAACCAACAAACCAACAAACCAACAAACCAACAAACCAACAAACCAACAAACCAACAAACCAACAAACCAACAAACCAACAAACCAACAAACCAGGAAATGAACAAACAAACAAACCAACAAACCAACAAGCCAACAAGCCAACAAACCAACAAACCAACAAACCAACAAACCAACAAACCAACAAACCAATGAACTAACAAGCCAACAAGCCAACAAACCAACAAACTAACAAACCAACAAACCAACAAACCAACAAACCAACAAGCCAACAAACCAACAAACCAACAAGCCAACAAACCTACAAACCAAAAAACTAACAAGCCAACAAACCAACAAACCAACAAGCCAACAAGCCAATAAACCAACAAACGAACAAACGTATTAAACCAACAAACCAACAAACCAATAAGCCAACAAACCAACAAACCAACAAGCCAACAAACCAACAAGCCAACAAGCCAACAAACCAACAAACCAACAAGCCAACAAACCAACAAACCAACAAACCAACAAACCAACAAGCCAACAAACCAACAAATCAATAAACCAAGAAACCAAGAAACCAACAAACCAACAAACCAACAAACCAACAAACCAACAAACCAACAAACCAACAAACCAACAAGCCAACAAGCCAACAAACCAACAAACCAATAAACCAACAAACCAACAAACCAACAAACTAACAAACCAACAAACAAACAAGCCAACAAACCAACAAGCCAACAAGCCAACAAACCAACAAACCAACAAACCAACAAACCAACAAACCAACAAACCAACAAACCAACATTCCAACAAACCAACAAGCCAACAAACAAACAAACCAACAAACGAACAAACAAACAAACCAACAAATCAACAAGCCAACAAGCCAACAAACCAACAAACCAACAAACCAACAAACCAACAAATCGACAAACCAACAAACCAATGAACCAACAAGCCAACAAGCCAACAAACCAACAAACTAACAAATCAACAAACCAACAAACCAACAAACCAACAAACCTACAAACCAATAAGCCAACAAACCACCAAACCAACAAGCCAACAAACCTACAAACCAAAAAACTAACAAGCCAACAAACCAACAAACCAACAAGCCAACAAACCAACAAACCAACAAACGAATTAAACCAACAAACCAACAAACCAAGAAACCAACAAACCAACAAACCAACAAACGAACAAACCAACAAACCATCAAACCAACAAGCCAACAAGCCAACAAAGCAAAAAGCCAACAAACCAATAAGCCAACAAGCCAACAAGCCAACAAACCAACAAACCAACAACCCAACAAACGAACAAACCAACAAACCAACAAATTAACAAGCCAACAAGCCAACAAACCAACAAGCCAACAAACCAACAAACAAACAAACCAACAAACCAACAAACAAACAAGCCAAGCCAACAAGCCAACAAACCAACAAACAAAAAACCAACAAACCAACAAATCAACAAGCCAACAAGCCAACAAGCCAACAAACCAACAAACCAACAAACCAACAAACCAACAAACCATCAAGCCAACAAGCCAACAAACCAACAAACCAACAAACCAACAAACCAACAAACCAACAAACCGACAAGCCAACAAACCAACAAACCAACAAGCAAACAAACCAACAAACCAAAAAACTAACAATCCAACAAACCAACAAACCAACAAGCCAACAAGCCAACAAACCGACAAACCAACAAACGAATAAACCAACAAACCAACAGACCAACAAACCAACAAACCAACAAACCAAAAAACCAACAAACCAACAAACCAACAAGCCAAACAAACCAACAAACAAACCAACAAGCCAACAAGCCAACAAACCAACAAAACAACAAGCCAACAAACCAATATACTAACAAACCAACAAGCCAACAAGCCAACAAAATAACAAACCAACAACCCAAAAAACCAGCAAACCAACAAACCAACAAACCAACAAACGAACAAACCAACAAACCAACAAACCAACAAACCAACAAACCAACAAACCAACAAACCAACAAACCAACAAACCAACAAGCCAACAAACAAACAAATCAACAAACGAACAAACAAACAAACCAACAAACCAACAAACCAACAAGCCAACAAGCCAACAAACCAACAAACCAGCAAACCAACAAACCAACAAACCAAGTAACCAACAAACCAACAAACGAACAAACCAACAAACAAACAAACCAACAAACGAACAAACCAACAAACCAACAAACCAACAAGTCAACAAGCCAACAAACCATCAAGCCAACAAACGAACAAACCAACAAACCAACAAATCAACAAACCAACAAACCAACAAACCAACAAACCAACAAACCAACAAACCAACGAACGAACAAACTAAGAAACCAACAAGCCAACAAGCCAACAAACCAACAAGCCAACAAACCAACAAACCAACAAACAAACAAACCAACAAACCAACAAACCAACAAACCAACAAACCAACAAACCAACAAACCAACAAACCAACAAGCGAACAAACAAACAAACCAACAAACGAACAAACAAACAAACCAACAAACCAATAAGCCAACAAACCAACAAACCAACAAGACAACAAACCAACAAGCCAACAAGCCATCAAACCAGCAAACCAACAAGCCAACAAACCAACAAACCAACAAACCAACAAGCCAACAAACCAACAAATCAATAAACCAACAAACCTAGAAACCAACAAACCAACAAACAAACAAACCAACAAACCAACAAACCAACAAACCAACAAGCCAACAAGCCAACAAACCAACAAACCAATAAACCAACAAACCAACAAACCAACAAACCAACAAACAAACAAGCCAACAAACCAACAAGCCAACAAACCAACAAACCAACAAACCAATTAACCAACAAACCAACAAACCAACAAACCAACAAGCCAATAAACCAAGTAACCAACAAACCAACAAACGAACAAACCAACAAACAAACAAACCAACAAACGAACAAACCAAGAAACCAACAAACCAACAAGTCAACAAGCCAACAAACCATCAAGCCAACAAACGAACAAACCAACAAACCAACAAACCAACAAACCAACAAACCAACAAACCAACAAACCAACAAACCAACAAACCAACAAACCAACAAACCAACTAACCAACAAACCAGGAAACTAACAAACAAACGAACCAACAAGCCAACAAACCAACAAACTAACAAACCAACAAACCAACAAACAAATAAGCCAACAAACCAACAAACCAACAAAACAACAAACCAACAAACCAAAAAACCTACAAACCAACAAACCAACAAGCCAACAAACCAACAAACCAATTAACCAACAACCGAACAAACCAACAAACCAACAAACCAACAAGCCAACAAACCATCATACCAACAAGCCAACAAGCCAACAAACCAAGAAACTAACAAACCAACAAACAATCTAACCACCAAACCAACAAGCAAACAAGCCAACAAACCAACAGAACAACAAACCAACAAACCAATTAACCAACAAGCCAACAAACCAACAAACCAACAAACCAACAAGCCAACAAGGCAACAAACCAACAAACCACCAAACCAACAAGCCAAAAAGCCAACAAACCAACAAACCAACGAGCCAACAAACCAACAAACCAATAAGCCAACAAGCCAACAAACCAACAAACTAACAAACCAACAAGCCAACAAACCAACAAACGAACAAACCAACAAACCAACAAACCAACAAACCAACAAACCAACAAACCAACAAACCAACAAACCAACAAACCAACAAGCCAACAAACAAACAAATCAACAAACGAACAAACAAACAAACCAACAAACCAACAAACCAACAAGCCAACAAGCCAACAAACCAACAAACCAGCAAACCAACAAACCAACAAACCAAGTAACCAACAAACCAACAAACGAACAAACCAACAAACAAACAAACCAACAAACGAACAAACCAACAAACCAACAAACCAACAAGTCAACAAGCCAACAAACCATCAAGCCAACAAACGAACAAACCAACAAACCAACAAATCAACAAACCAACAAACCAACAAACCAACAAACCAACAAACCAACAAACCAACGAACGAACAAACTAAGAAACCAACAAGCCAACAAGCCAACAAACCAACAAGCCAACAAACCAACAAACCAACAAACAAACAAACCAACAAACCAACAAACCAACAAACCAACAAACCAACAAACCAACAAACCAACAAACCAACAAGCGAACAAACAAACAAACCAACAAACGAACAAACAAACAAACCAACAAACCAATAAGCCAACAAACCAACAAACCAACAAGACAACAAACCAACAAGCCAACAAGCCATCAAACCAGCAAACCAACAAGCCAACAAACCAACAAACCAACAAACCAACAAGCCAACAAACCAACAAATCAATAAACCAACAAACCTAGAAACCAACAAACCAACAAACAAACAAACCAACAAACCAACAAACCAACAAACCAACAAGCCAACAAGCCAACAAACCAACAAACCAATAAACCAACAAACCAACAAACCAACAAACCAACAAACAAACAAGCCAACAAACCAACAAGCCAACAAACCAACAAACCAACAAACCAATTAACCAACAAACCAACAAACCAACAAACCAACAAGCCAATAAACCAAGTAACCAACAAACCAACAAACGAACAAACCAACAAACAAACAAACCAACAAACGAACAAACCAAGAAACCAACAAACCAACAAGTCAACAAGCCAACAAACCATCAAGCCAACAAACGAACAAACCAACAAACCAACAAACCAACAAACCAACAAACCAACAAACCAACAAACCAACAAACCAACAAACCAACAAACCAACAAACCAACTAACCAACAAACCAGGAAACTAACAAACAAACAAACCAACAAGCCAACAAGCCAACAAACCAACAAAACAACAAGCCAACAAACCAATATACTAACAAACCAACAAGCCAACAAGCCAACAAAATAACAAACCAACAACCCAAAAAACCAGCAAACCAACAAACCAACAAACCAACAAACGAACAAACCAACAAACCAACAAACCAACAAACCAACAAACCAACAAACCAACAAACCAACAAACCAACAAACCAACAAGCCAACAAACAAACAAATCAACAAACGAACAAACAAACAAACCAACAAACCAACAAACCAACAAGCCAACAAGCCAACAAACCAACAAACCAGCAAACCAACAAACCAACAAACCAAGTAACCAACAAACCAACAAACGAACAAACCAACAAACAAACAAACCAACAAACGAACAAACCAACAAACCAACAAACCAACAAGTCAACAAGCCAACAAACCATCAAGCCAACAAACGAACAAACCAACAAACCAACAAATCAACAAACCAACAAACCAACAAACCAACAAACCAACAAACCAACAAACCAACGAACGAACAAACTAAGAAACCAACAAGCCAACAAGCCAACAAACCAACAAGCCAACAAACCAACAAACCAACAAACAAACAAACCAACAAACCAACAAACCAACAAACCAACAAACCAACAAACCAACAAACCAACAAACCAACAAGCGAACAAACAAACAAACCAACAAACGAACAAACAAACAAACCAACAAACCAATAAGCCAACAAACCAACAAACCAACAAGACAACAAACCAACAAGCCAACAAGCCATCAAACCAGCAAACCAACAAGCCAACAAACCAACAAACCAACAAACCAACAAGCCAACAAACCAACAAATCAATAAACCAACAAACCTAGAAACCAACAAACCAACAAACAAACAAACCAACAAACCAACAAACCAACAAACCAACAAGCCAACAAGCCAACAAACCAACAAACCAATAAACCAACAAACCAACAAACCAACAAACCAACAAACAAACAAGCCAACAAACCAACAAGCCAACAAACCAACAAACCAACAAACCAATTAACCAACAAACCAACAAACCAACAAACCAACAAGCCAATAAACCAAGTAACCAACAAACCAACAAACGAACAAACCAACAAACAAACAAACCAACAAACGAACAAACCAAGAAACCAACAAACCAACAAGTCAACAAGCCAACAAACCATCAAGCCAACAAACGAACAAACCAACAAACCAACAAACCAACAAACCAACAAACCAACAAACCAACAAACCAACAAACCAACAAACCAACAAACCAACAAACCAACTAACCAACAAACCAGGAAACTAACAAACAAACGAACCAACAAGCCAACAAACCAACAAACTAACAAACCAACAAACCAACAAACAAATAAGCCAACAAACCAACAAACCAACAAAACAACAAACCAACAAACCAAAAAACCTACAAACCAACAAACCAACAAGCCAACAAACCAACAAACCAATTAACCAACAACCGAACAAACCAACAAACCAACAAACCAACAAGCCAACAAACCATCATACCAACAAGCCAACAAGCCAACAAACCAAGAAACTAACAAACCAACAAACAATCTAACCACCAAACCAACAAGCAAACAAGCCAACAAACCAACAGAACAACAAACCAACAAACCAATTAACCAACAAGCCAACAAACCAACAAACCAACAAACCAACAAGCCAACAAGGCAACAAACCAACAAACCACCAAACCAACAAGCCAAAAAGCCAACAAACCAACAAACCAACGAGCCAACAAACCAACAAACCAATAAGCCAACAAGCCAACAAACCAACAAACTAACAAACCAACAAGCCAACAAACCAACAAACCAACAAACCAACAAACCAACAAACCAACAAACCAAGTAACCAACAAGCCAACAAACTAACAAACCAACAAACCAACAAGCCAACAAGCCAACAAACCAACAAACCAACAAAGCAACAAGCCAACAAGCCAACAAACCAACAAACCAACAATCCAACAAACCAACAAACCAACAAGCCAACAAGCCAACAAACCAACAAACCAAGAAACCAACAAGCCAACAAGCCAACAAAATAACAAACCAACAACCCAAAAAAACAGCAAACCAACAAACCAACAAACCAACGAACGAACAAACTAAGAAACCAACAAGCCAACAAGCCAACAAACCAACAAGCCAACAAACCAACAAACCAACAAACGAACAAACCAACAAACCAACAAACCAACAAACCAACAAACCAACAAACCAACAAACCAACAAACCAACAAGCCAACAAACAAACAAACCAACAAACGAACAAACAAACAAACCAACAAACCAACAAGCCAACAAGCCAACAAACCAACAAACCAACAAACCAACAAACCAACAAACCAAGTAACCAACAAACCAACAAACGAACAAACCAACAAACAAACAAACCAACAAACGAACAAACCAACAAACCAACAAACCAACAAACCAACAAGCCAACAAGCCAACAAACCAACAAGCCAACAAACGAACAAATCAACAAACCAACAAACCAACAAACCAACAAACCAACAAACCAACAAACCAACAAACCAACAAACCAACAAACCAACAAACCAACAAACCAACAAACCAACAAACCAACAAACCAACAAACCAACAAACCAACAAACCAACAAACCAACAAACCAACAAACCAACAAACCAACAAACCAACATCCCAGGAAACGAACAAACAAACAAACCAACAAACCAACAAGCCAACAAGCCAACAAACCAACAAACCAACAAACCAACAAACCAACAAACCAACAAACCAATGAACTAACAAGCCAACAAGCCAACAAACCAACAAACTAACAAACCAACAAACCAACAAACCAACAAACCAACAAGCCAACAAACCAACAAACCAACAAGCCAACAAACCTACAAACCAAAAAACTAACAAGCCAACAAACCAACAAACCAACAAGCCAACAAGCCAATAAACCAACAAACCAACAAACGTATTAAACCAACAAACCAACAAACCAATAAGCCAAAAAACCAACATACCAACAAGCCAACAAACCAACAAGCCAACAAGCCAACAAACCAACAAACCAACAAGCCAACAAACCAACAAACCAACAAACCAACAAGCCAACAAACCAACAAATCAATAAACCAACAAACCAAGAAACCAACAAACCAACAAACCAACAAACCAACAAACCAACAAACCAACAAACCAACAAACCAACAAACCAACAAACCAACAAGCCAACAAGCCAACAAACCAACAAACCAACAAACCAATAAACCAACAAACCAACAAACCAACAAACCAACAAACCAACAAACAAACAAGCCAACAAACCAGCAAGCCAACAAGCCAACAAACCAACAAACCAACAAACCAACAAACCAACAAACCAACAAACCAACAAACCAACATTCCAACAAACCAACAAGCCAACAAACAAACAAACCAACAAACGAACAAACAAACAAACCAACAAATCAACAAGCCAACAAGCCAACAAACCAACAAACCAACAAACCAACAAACCAACAAATCGACAAACCAACAAACCAATGAACCAACAAGCCAACAAGCCAACAAACCAACAAACTAACAAATCAACAAACCAACAAACCAACAAACCAACAAACCAACAAACCTACAAACCAATAAGCCAACAAACCACCAAACCAACAAGCCAACAAACCTACAAACCAAAAAACTAACAAGCCAACAAACCAACAAACCAACAAGCCAACAAACCAACAAACCAACAAACGAATTAAACCAACAAACCAACAAACCAAGAAACCAACAAACCAACAAACCAACAAACGAACAAACCATCAAACCAACAAGCCAACAAGCCAACAAACCAAAAAGCCAACAAACCAATAAGCCAACAAGCCAACAAGCCAACAAACCAACAAACCAACAAAACAACAAACCAACAAACGAACAAACCAACAAACCAACAAGCCAACAAGCCAACAAACCAACAAACCAACAACCTAACAAACGAACAAACCAACAAACCAACAAATTAACAAGCCAACAAGCCAACAAACCAACAAGCCAACAAACCAACAAACAAACAAACCAACAAACCAACAAACAAACAAGCCAAGCCAACAAGCCAACAAACCAACAAACAAAAAACCAACAAACCAACAAATCAACAAGCCAACAAGCCAACAAGCCAACAAACCAACAAACCAACAAACCAACAAACCAACAAACCAACAAACCATCAAGCCAACAAGCCAACAAACCAACAAACCAACAAACCAACAAACCAACAAACCAACAAACCAACAAACCGACAAGCCAACAAACCAACAAACCAACAAGCCAACAAACCAACAAACCAAAAAACTAACAATCCAACAAACCAACAAACCAACAAGCCAACAAGCCAACAAACCGACAAACCAACAAACGAATAAACCAACAAACCAACAGACCAACAAACCAACAAACCAACAAACCAAAAAACCAACAAACCAACAAACCAACAAGCCAAACAAACCAACAAACAAACCAACAAGCCAACAAGCCAACAAACCAACAAAACAACAAGCCAACAAACCAATATACTAACAAACCAACAAGCCAACAAGCCAACAAAATAACAAACCAACAACCCAAAAAACCAGCAAACTAACAAACCAACAAACCAACAAACGAACAAACCAACAAACCAACAAACCAACAAACCAACAAACCAACAAACCAACAAACCAACAAACCAACAAGCCAACAAACAAACAAATCAACAAACGAACAAACAAACAAACCAGCAAACCAACAAGCCAACAAGCCAACAAACCAACAAACCAACAAACCAACAAACCAAGTAACCAACAAACCAACAAACGAACAAACCAACAAACAAACAAACCAACAAACGAACAAACCAACAAACCAACAAACCAACAAGTCAACAAGCCAACAAACCATCAAGCCAACAAACGAACAAACCAACAAACCAACAAACCAACAAACCAACAAACCAACAAACCAACAAACCAACAAACTAACGAACGAACAAACTAAGAAACCAACAAGCCAACAAGCCAACAAACCAACAAGCCAACAAACCAACAAACCAACAAACGAACAAACCAACAAACCAACAAACCAACAAACCAACAAACCAACAAACCAACAAACCAACAAACCAACAAGCGAACAAACAAACAAACCAACAAACCAACAAACGAACAAACAAACAAACCAACAAACCAACAAGCCAACAAACCAAGAAACCAACAAATCAACAAACCAACAAACCAACAAACCAACAAACCAACAAACCAACAAGCCAACAAGCCAACAAACCAACAAACCAATAAACCAACAAACCAACAAACCAACAAACCAACAAACCAACAAACAAACAAGCCAACAAACCAACAAGCCAACAAGCCAACAAACCAACAAACCAACAAACCAACAAACCAACAAACCAACAAACCAACAAACCAACAATCCAACAAACCAACAAGCCAACAAACAAACAAACCAACAAACGAACAAACAAACAAACCAACAAATCAACAAGCCAACAAGCCAACCAACCAACAAACCAACAAACCAACAAACCAACAAACCGACAAACCAACAAACCAATGAACCAACAAGCCAACAAGCCAACAAACCAACAAACTAACAAATCAACAAACCAACAAACCAACAAACCAACAAACCTACAAACCAATAAGCCAACAAACCAACAAACCAACAAGCCAACAAACCTACAAACCAAAAAACTAACAAGTTAACAAACCAACAAACCAACAAGCCAACAAACCAACAAACCAACAAACGAATTAAACCAACAAACCAACAAACCAAGAAACCAACAAACCAACAAACCAACAAACGAACAAACCAACAAACCATCAAACCAACAAGCCAACAAGCCAACAAACCAAAAAGCCAACAAACCAATAAGCCAACAAGCCAACAAGCCAACAAACCAACAAACCAATAAAACAACAAACCAACAAACGAACAAACCAACAAACCAACAAGCCAACAAACCAACAAACCAACAAACCAACAAACCAACAAACCAAAAAACCAGCAAACCAACAAACCAACAAACCAACAAACGAACAAACGAACAAACCAACAAACCAACAAACCAACAAACCAACAAACCAACAAACCAACAAACCAACACACCAACAAACCAACAAGCCAACAAACAAACAAATCAACAAACGAACAAACAAACAAACCAACAAACCAACAAGCCAACAAGCCAACAAACCAACAAACCAACAAACCAACAAACCAACAAACCAAGTAACCAACAAACCAACAAACGAACAAACCAACAAACAAACAAACCGACAAACGAACAAACCAACAAACCAACAAACCAACAAGTCAACAAGCCAACAAACCATCAAGCCAACAAACGAACAAACCAACAAACCAACAAACCAACAAACCAACAAACCAGCAAACCAACAAACCAACAAACCAACAAACCAACAAACCAACAAACCAACAAACCAACAAACCAACTAACCAACAAAACAGGAAACTAACAAACAAACGAACCAACAAGCCAACAAACCAACAAACTAACAAACCAACAAACCAACAAACCAACAAACAAATAAACCAACAAACCAACAAACCAACAAAACAACAAACCAACAAACCAAAAAATCAACAAACCAACAAACCAACAAGCCAACAAACCAACAAACCAATTAACCAACAAACGAACAAACCAACAAACCAACAAACCAACAAGCCAACAAACCATCATACCAACTAGCCAACAAGCCAACAAACCATGAAACTAACAAACCAACAAACAATCTAACCACCAAACCAACAAGCCAACAAGCCAACAAACCAACAGAACAACAAACCAACAAACCAACAAACCAAGTAACCAACAACCCAACAAACCAACAAACCAACAAACCAACAAGCCAACAAGGCAACAAACCAACAAACCACCAAACCAACAAGCCAACAAGCCAACAAACCAACAAACCAACGAGCCAACAAACCAACAAACCAATAAGCCAACAAGCCAACAAACCAACAAACTAACAAACCAACAAGCCAACAAAACAACAAACCAACAAACCAACAAACCAACAAACCAACAAACCAACAAACCAACAAACCAAGTAACCAACAAGCCAACAAACTAACAAACCAACAAACCAACAAGCCAACAAGCCAACAAACCAACAAACCAACAAAGCAACAAGCCAACAAGCCAACAAACCAACAAACCAACAATCCAACAAACCAACAAACCAACAAGCCAACAAAACAACAAACCAACAAACCAACAAGCCAACAAGCCAACGAAATAACAAACCAACAACTCAAAAAACCAGCAAACCAACAAACCAACAAACCAACGAACGAACAAACTAAGAAACCAACAAGCCAACAAGCCAACAAAACAACAAGCCAACAAACCAACAAACCAACAAACGAACAAACCAACAAACCAACAAACCAACAAACCAACAAACCAACAAACCAACAAACCAATAAACCAACAAGCCAACAAACAAACAAACCAACAAACGAACAAACAAACAAACCAACAAACCAACAAGCCAACAAGCCAACAAACCAACAAACCAACAAACCAACAAACCAACAAACCAAGTAACCAACAAACCAACAAACAAACAAACCAACAAACAAAGAAACCAACAAACGAACAAACCAACAAACCAACAAACCAACAAGCCAACAAGCCAACAAACCAACAAGCCAACAAACGAACAAACCAACAAACCAACAAACCAACAAACCAACAAACCAACAAACCAACAAACCAACAAACCAACAAACCAACAAACCAACAAACCAACAAACCAACAAACCAGGAAACTAACAAACAAACAAACCAACAAGCCAACAAACCAACAAACCAACAAACTAACAAACCAACAAACCAACAAACCAACAAACAAATAAACCAACAAACTAACAAACCAACAAAACAACAAACCAACAAACCAAAAAACCAACAAACCAACAAACCAACAAGCCAACAAGCCAACAAACCAACAAACCAATTAACCAACAAACGAAGAAACCAGCAAACCAACAAACCAACAAGCCAACAAACCATCATACCAACAAGCCAACAAGCCAACAAGCCAACAAACCAACAAACAAAAAACCAACAAACCAACAAATCAACAAGCCAACAAGCCAACAAGCCAACAAACCAACAAACCAACAAACCAACAAACCAACAAACCAACAAACCATCAAGCCAACAAGCCAACAAACCAACAAACCAACAAACCAACAAACCAACAAACCAACAAACCAACAAACCGACAAGCCAACAAACCAACAAACCAACAAGCCAACAAACCAACAAACCAAAAAACTAACAATCCAACAAACCAACAAACCAACAAGCCAACAAGCCAACAAACCGACAAACCAACAAACGAATAAACCAACAAACCAACAGACCAACAAACCAACAAACCAACAAACCAAAAAACCAACAAACCAACAAACCAACAAGCCAAACAAACCAACAAACAAACCAACAAGCCAACAAGCCAACAAACCAACAAAACAACAAGCCAACAAACCAATATACTAACAAACCAACAAGCCAACAAGCCAACAAAATAACAAACCAACAACCCAAAAAACCAGCAAACTAACAAACCAACAAACCAACAAACGAACAAACCAACAAACCAACAAACCAACAAACCAACAAACCAACAAACCAACAAACCAACAAACCAACAAGCCAACAAACAAACAAATCAACAAACGAACAAACAAACAAACCAGCAAACCAACAAGCCAACAAGCCAACAAACCAACAAACCAACAAACCAACAAACCAAGTAACCAACAAACCAACAAACGAACAAACCAACAAACAAACAAACCAACAAACGAACAAACCAACAAACCAACAAACCAACAAGTCAACAAGCCAACAAACCATCAAGCCAACAAACGAACAAACCAACAAACCAACAAACCAACAAACCAACAAACCAACAAACCAACAAACCAACAAACTAACGAACGAACAAACTAAGAAACCAACAAGCCAACAAGCCAACAAACCAACAAGCCAACAAACCAACAAACCAACAAACGAACAAACCAACAAACCAACAAACCAACAAACCAACAAACCAACAAACCAACAAACCAACAAACCAACAAGCGAACAAACAAACAAACCAACAAACCAACAAACGAACAAACAAACAAACCAACAAACCAACAAGCCAACAAACCAAGAAACCAACAAATCAACAAACCAACAAACCAACAAACCAACAAACCAACAAACCAACAAGCCAACAAGCCAACAAACCAACAAACCAATAAACCAACAAACCAACAAACCAACAAACCAACAAACCAACAAACAAACAAGCCAACAAACCAACAAGCCAACAAGCCAACAAACCAACAAACCAACAAACCAACAAACCAACAAACCAACAAACCAACAAACCAACAATCCAACAAACCAACAAGCCAACAAACAAACAAACCAACAAACGAACAAACAAACAAACCAACAAATCAACAAGCCAACAAGCCAACCAACCAACAAACCAACAAACCAACAAACCAACAAACCGACAAACCAACAAACCAATGAACCAACAAGCCAACAAGCCAACAAACCAACAAACTAACAAATCAACAAACCAACAAACCAACAAACCAACAAACCTACAAACCAATAAGCCAACAAACCAACAAACCAACAAGCCAACAAACCTACAAACCAAAAAACTAACAAGTTAACAAACCAACAAACCAACAAGCCAACAAACCAACAAACCAACAAACGAATTAAACCAACAAACCAACAAACCAAGAAACCAACAAACCAACAAACCAACAAACGAACAAACCAACAAACCATCAAACCAACAAGCCAACAAGCCAACAAACCAAAAAGCCAACAAACCAATAAGCCAACAAGCCAACAAGCCAACAAACCAACAAACCAATAAAACAACAAACCAACAAACGAACAAACCAACAAACCAACAAGCCAACAAACCAACAAACCAACAAACCAACAAACCAACAAACCAAAAAACCAGCAAACCAACAAACCAACAAACCAACAAACGAACAAACGAACAAACCAACAAACCAACAAACCAACAAACCAACAAACCAACAAACCAACAAACCAACACACCAACAAACCAACAAGCCAACAAACAAACAAATCAACAAACGAACAAACAAACAAACCAACAAACCAACAAGCCAACAAGCCAACAAACCAACAAACCAACAAACCAACAAACCAACAAACCAAGTAACCAACAAACCAACAAACGAACAAACCAACAAACAAACAAACCGACAAACGAACAAACCAACAAACCAACAAACCAACAAGTCAACAAGCCAACAAACCATCAAGCCAACAAACGAACAAACCAACAAACCAACAAACCAACAAACCAACAAACCAGCAAACCAACAAACCAACAAACCAACAAACCAACAAACCAACAAACCAACAAACCAACAAACCAACTAACCAACAAAACAGGAAACTAACAAACAAACGAACCAACAAGCCAACAAACCAACAAACTAACAAACCAACAAACCAACAAACCAACAAACAAATAAACCAACAAACCAACAAACCAACAAAACAACAAACCAACAAACCAAAAAATCAACAAACCAACAAACCAACAAGCCAACAAACCAACAAACCAATTAACCAACAAACGAACAAACCAACAAACCAACAAACCAACAAGCCAACAAACCATCATACCAACTAGCCAACAAGCCAACAAACCATGAAACTAACAAACCAACAAACAATCTAACCACCAAACCAACAAGCCAACAAGCCAACAAACCAACAGAACAACAAACCAACAAACCAACAAACCAAGTAACCAACAACCCAACAAACCAACAAACCAACAAACCAACAAGCCAACAAGGCAACAAACCAACAAACCACCAAACCAACAAGCCAACAAGCCAACAAACCAACAAACCAACGAGCCAACAAACCAACAAACCAATAAGCCAACAAGCCAACAAACCAACAAACTAACAAACCAACAAGCCAACAAAACAACAAACCAACAAACCAACAAACCAACAAACCAACAAACCAACAAACCAACAAACCAAGTAACCAACAAGCCAACAAACTAACAAACCAACAAACCAACAAGCCAACAAGCCAACAAACCAACAAACCAACAAAGCAACAAGCCAACAAGCCAACAAACCAACAAACCAACAATCCAACAAACCAACAAACCAACAAGCCAACAAACCAACAAACCAACAAACCAACAAGCCAACAAGCCAACGAAATAACAAACCAACAACTCAAAAAACCAGCAAACCAACAAACCAACAAACCAACGAACGAACAAACTAAGAAACCAACAAGCCAACAAGCCAACAAAACAACAAGCCAACAAACCAACAAACCAACAAACGAACAAACCAACAAACCAACAAACCAACAAACCAACAAACCAACAAACCAACAAACCAATAAACCAACAAGCCAACAAACAAACAAACCAACAAACGAACAAACAAACAAACCAACAAACCAACAAGCCAACAAGCCAACAAACCAACAAACCAACAAACCAACAAACCAACAAACCAAGTAACCAACAAACCAACAAACAAACAAACCAACAAACAAAGAAACCAACAAACGAACAAACCAACAAACCAACAAACCAACAAGCCAACAAGCCAACAAACCAACAAGCCAACAAACGAACAAACCAACAAACCAACAAACCAACAAACCAACAAACCAACAAACCAACAAACCAACAAACCAACAAACCAACAAACCAACAAACCAACAAACCAACAAACCAGGAAACTAACAAACAAACAAACCAACAAGCCAACAAACCAACAAACCAACAAACTAACAAACCAACAAACCAACAAACCAACAAACAAATAAACCAACAAACTAACAAACCAACAAAACAACAAACCAACAAACCAAAAAACCAACAAACCAACAAACCAACAAGCCAACAAGCCAACAAACCAACAAACCAATTAACCAACAAACGAAGAAACCAGCAAACCAACAAACCAACAAGCCAACAAACCATCATACCAACAAGCCAACAAGCCAACAAACCAAGAAACTAACAAACCAACAAACAATCTAACCACCAAACCAACAAGCCAACAAGCCAACAAACCAACAGACCAACAAGCCAACAAGCCAACAAACCAACAAACCAACAAGCCAACAAACCAACAAACCAACAAACCAAGTAACCACCAAGCCAACAAACTAACAAACCAACAAACCAACAAGCCAACAAGCCCACAAACCAACAAACCAACAAAGCAACAAGCCAACAAGCCAACAAAGCAACAAACCAACAAGCCAACAAACCAACAAACCAACAAACCAACAAGCCAACAAGCCAACAAACCAACAAACCAACAAACCAACAAGCCAACAAACCAACAAACCAACAAGCCAACAAACCAACAAACCAACAAACAACAAACCAACAAGCCAACAAGCCAACAAACCAACAAACCAACAAACCAACAAACCAACAAACCAACAAACAAATAAACCAACAAATCGACAAACCAAAAACCAACAAACCAAAAAACCAACAAACCAACAAACCAACAAGCCAACAAGCCAACAAACCAAAAAACCAATTAACCAACAAACGAAGAAACCAGCAAACCAACAAACCAACAAGCCAACAAACCATCATACCAACAAGCCAACAAGCCAACAAACCAAGAAACTAACAAACCAACAAACAATCTAACCACCAAACCAACAAGCCAACAAGCCAACAAACCAACAGACCAACAAGCCAACAAGCCAACAAACCAACAAACCAACAAAGCAACAAGCCAACAAGCCAACAAAGCAACAAACCAACAAGCCAACAAACCAACAAACCAACAAACCAACAAGCCAACAAGCCAACAAGCCAACAAAATAACAAACCAACAACCCAAAAAACCAGCAAACCAACAAACCAACAAACCAACAAACGAACAAACCAACAAACCAACAAACCAACAAACCAACAAACCAACAAACCAACAAACCAACAAACCAACAAACCAACAAACCAACAAACCAACAAGCCAACAAACAAACAAATCAACAAACAAACAAACAAACAAACCAACAAACCAACAAGCCAACAAGCCAACAAACCAACAAACCAACAAACCAACAAACCAACAAACCAAGTAACCAACAAACCAACAAACGAACAAACCAACAAACAAACAAACCAACAAACGAACAAACCAACAAACCAACAAACCAACAAGTCAACAAGCCAACAAACCATCAAGCCAACAAACGAACAAACCAACAAACCAACAAACCAACAAACCAACAAACCAACAATCCAACAAACCAACAAACCAACGAACGAACAAACTAAGAAACCAACAAGCCAACAAGCCAACAAACCAACAAGCCAACATACCAACAAACCAACAAACGAACAAACCAACAAACCAACAAACCAACAAACCAACAAACCAACAAACCAACAAACCAACAAACCAACAAACCAACAAGCGAACAAACAAACAAACCAACAAACGAACAAACAAACAAACCAACAAACCAACAAGCCAACAAACCAAGAAACCAACAAACCAACAAACCAACAAACCAACAAACCAACAAACCAACAAACCAACAAGCCAACAAGCCAACAAACCAACAAACCAATAAACCAACAAACCAACAAACCAACAAACCAACAAACCAACAAACAAACAAGCCAACAAACCAACAAGCCAACAAGCCAACAAACCAACAAACCAACAAACCAACAAACCAACAAACCAACAAACCAACAAACCAACAAACCAACAATCCAACAAACCAACAAGCCAACAAACAAACAAACCAACAAACGAACAAACAAACAAACCAACAAATCAACAAGCCAACAAGCCAACAAACCAACAAACCAACAAACCAACAAACCAACAAACCGACAAACCAACAAACCAATGAACCAACAAGCCAACAAGCCAACAAACCAACAAACTAACAATTCAACAAACCAACAAACCAACAAACCAACAAACCTACAAACCAATAAGCCAACAAACCAACAAACCAACAAGCCAACAAACCTACAAACCAAAAAACTAACAAGCCAACAAACCAACAAACCAACAAGCCAACAAACCAACAAACCAACAAACGAATTAAACCAACAAACCAACAAACCAAGAAACCAACAAACCAACAAACCAACAAACGAACAAACCAACAAACCATCAAACCAACAAGCCAACAAGCCAACAAACCAAAAAGCCAACAAACCAATAAGCCAACAAGCCAACAAGCCAACAAACCAACAAACCAATAAAACAACAAACCAACAAACGAACAAACCAACAAACCAACAAGCCAACAAACCAACAAACCAACAAACCAACAAACCAACAAACCAAAAAACCAGCAAACCAACAAACCAACAAACCAACAAACGAACAAACCAACAAACCAACAAACCAACAAACCAACAAACCAACAAACCAACAAACCAACAAACCAACAAACGAACAAACCAACAAACCAACAAACCAACAAACCAACAAGCCAACAAACAAACAAATCAACAAACGAACAAACAAACAAACCAACAAACCAACAAGCCAACAAGCCAACAAGCCAACAAACCAACAAACCAACAAACCAACAAACCAACAAACCAACAAACCAAGTAACCAACAAACCAACAAACGAACAAACCAACAAACAAACAAACCAACAAACGAACAAACCAACAAACCAACAAACCAACAAGTCAACAAGCCAACAAACCATCAAGCCAACAAACGAACAAACCAACAAACCAACAAACCAACAAACCAACAAACCAGCAAACCAACAAACCAACAAACCAACAAACCAACAAACCAACAAACCAACAAACCAACAAACCAACTAACCAACAAACCAGGAAACTAACAAACAAACGAACCAACAAGCCAACAAACCAACAAACTAACAAACCAACAAACCAACAAACCAACAAACAAATAAACCAACAAACCAACAAACCAACAAAACAACAAACCAACAAACCAAAAAACCAACAAACCAACAAACCAACAAGCCAACAAACCAATTAACCAACAAACGAACAAACCAACAAACCAACAAACCAACAAGCCAACAAACCATCATACCAAGTAGCCAACAAGCGAACAAACCATGAAACTAACAAACCAACAAATAATCTAACCACCAAACCAACAAGCCAACAAGCCAACAAACCAACAGAACAACAAACCAACAAACCAACAAACCAAGTAACCAACAAGCCAACAAACCAACAAACCAACAAACCAACAAGCCAACAAGGCAACAAACCAACAAACCACTAAACCAACAAGCCAACAAGCCAACAAACCAACAAACCAACGAGCCAACAAACCAACAAACCAATAAGCCAACAAGCCAACAAACCAACAAACTAACAAACCAACAAGCCAACAAAACAACAAACCAACAAACCAACAAACCAACAAACCAACAAACCAACAAACCAAGTAACCAACAAGCCAACAAACTAACAAACCAACAAACCAACAAGCCAACAAGCCAACAAACCAGCAAACCAACAAAGCAACAAGCCAACAAGCCAACAAACCAACAAACCAACAATCCAACAAACCAACAAACCAACAAGCCAACAAACCAACAAACCAACAAACCAACAAGCCAACAAGCCAACAAAATAACAAACCAACAACCCAAAAAACCAGCAAACCAACAAACCAACAAACCAACGAACGAACAAACTAAGAAACCAACAAGCCAACAAGCCAACAAACCAACAAGCCAACAAACCAACAAACCAACAAACGAACAAACCAACAAACCAACAAACCAACAAACCAACAAACCAACAAACCAACAAACCAACAAACCAATAAACCAACAAGCCAACAAACAAACAAACCAACAAACGAACAAACAAACAAACCAACAAACCAACAAGCCAACAAGCCAACAAACCAACAAACCAACAAACCAACAAACCAACAAACCAAGTAACCAACAAACCAACAAGCCAACAAACCAACAAACCAATAAACCAACAAACCAACAAACCAACAAACCAACAAACAAACAAGCCAACAAACCAACAAGCCAACAAGCCAACAAACCAACAAACCAACAAACCAACAAACCAACAAACCAACAAACCAACAAACCAACAAACCAACAATCCAACAAACCAACAAGCCAACAAACAAACAAACCAACAAACGAACAAACAAACAAACCAACAAATCAACAAGCCAACAAGCCAACAAACCAACAAACCAACAAACCAACAAACCAACAAACCGACAAACCAACAAACCAATGAACCAACAAGCCAACAAGCCAACAAACCAACAAACTAACAATTCAACAAACCAACAAACCAACAAACCAACAAACCTACAAACCAATAAGCCAACAAACCAACAAACCAACAAGCCAACAAACCTACAAACCAAAAAACTAACAAGCCAACAAACCAACAAACCAACAAGCCAACAAACCAACAAACCAACAAACGAATTAAACCAACAAACCAACAAACCAAGAAACCAAGAAACCAACAAACCAACAAACGAACAAACCAACAAACCATCAAACCAACAAGCCAACAAGCCAACAAACCAAAAAGCCAACAAACCAATAAGCCAACAAGCCAACAAGCCAACAAACCAACAAACCAATAAAACAACAAACCAACAAACGAACAAACCAACAAACCAACAAGCCAACAAACCAACAAACCAACAAACCAACAAACCAACAAACCAACAAACCAAAAAACCAGCAAACCAACAAACCAACAAACCAACAAACGAACAAACCAACAAACCAACAAACCAACAAACCAACAAACCAACAAACCAACAAACCAACAAACCAACAAACCAACAAACCAACAAACCAACAAACCAACAAGCCAACAAACAAACAAATCAACAAACGAACAAACAAACAAACCAACAAACCAACAAGCCAACAAGCCAACAAGCCAACAAACCAACAAACCAACAAACCAACAAACCAACAAACCAACAAACCAACAAACCAAGTAACCAACAAACCAACAAACGAACAAACCAACAAACAAACAAACCAACAAACGAACAAACCAACAAACCAACAAACCAACAAGTCAACAAGCCAACAAACCATCAAGCCAACAAACGAACAAACCAACAAACCAACAAACCAACAAACCAACAAACCAGCAAACCAACAAACCAACAAACCAACAAACCAACAAACCAACAAACCAACAAACCAACAAACCAACTAACCAACAAACCAGGAAACTAACAAACAAACGAACCAACAAGCCAACAAACCAACAAACTAACAAACCAACAAACCAACAAACCAACAAACAAATAAACCAACAAACCAACAAACCAACAAAACAACAAACCAACAAACCAAAAAACCAACAAACCAACAAACCAACAAGCCAACAAACCAATTAACCAACAAACGAACAAACCAACAAACCAACAAACCAACAAGCCAACAAACCATCATACCAACTAGCCAACAAGCCAACAAACCATGAAACTAACAAACCAACAAATAATCTAACCACCAAACCAACAAGCCAACAAGCCAACAAACCAACAGAACAACAAACCAACAAACCAACAAACCAAGTAACCAACAAGCCAACAAACCAACAAACCAACAAACCAACAAGCCAACAAGGCAACAAACCAACAAACCACTAAGCCAACAAGCCAACAAGCCAACAAACCAACAAACCAACGAGCCAACAAACCAACAAACCAATAAGCCAACAAGCCAACAAACCAACAAACTAACAAACCAACAAGCCAACAAAACAACAAACCAACAAACCAACAAACCAACAAACCAACAAACCAACAAACCAAGTAACCAACAAGCCAACAAACTAACAAACCAACAAACCAACAAGCCAACAAGCCAACAAACCAGCAAACCAACAAAGCAACAAGCCAACAAGCCAACAAACCAACAAACCAACAATCCAACAAACCAACAAACCAACAAGCCAACAAACCAACAAACCAACAAACCAACAAGCCAACAAGCCAACAAAATAACAAACCAACAACCCAAAAAACCAGCAAACCAACAAACCAACAAACCAACGAACGAACAAACTAAGAAACCAACAAGCCAACAAGCCAACAAACCAACAAGCCAACAAACCAACAAACCAACAAACGAACAAACCAACAAACCAACAAACCAACAAACCAACAAACCAACAAACCAACAAACCAACAAACCAATAAACCAACAAGCCAACAAACAAACAAACCAACAAACGAACAAACAAACAAACCAACAAACCAACAAGCCAACAAGCCAACAAACCAACAAACCAACAAACCAACAAACCAACAAACCAAGTAACCAACAAACCAACAAACGAACAAACCAACAAACAAAGAAACCAACAAACGAACAAACCAACAAACCAACAAACCAACAAGCCAACAAGCCAACAAACCAACAAGCCAACAAACGAACAAACCTACAAACCAACAAACCAACAAACCAATAAACCAACAAACCAACAAACCAACAAACCAACAAACCAACAAACCAACAAACCAACAAACCAACAAACCAACAAACCAACAAACGAACAAACCAGGAAACTAACAAACAAACAAACCAACAAGCCAACAAACCAACAAACCAACAAACTAACAAACCAACAAACCAACAAACCAACAAACAAATAAACCAACAAACCAACAAACCAACAAAACAACAAACCAACAAACCAAAAAACCAACAAACCAACAAACCAACAAGCCAACAAGCCAACAAACCAACAAACCAATTAACCAACAAACGAAGAAACCAGCAAACCAACAAACAAACAAGCCAACAAACCATCATACCAACAAGCCAACAAGCCAACAAACCAAGAAACTAACAAACCAACAAACAATCTAACCACCAAACCAACAAGCCAACAAGCCAACAAACCAACAGACTAACAAGCCAACAAGCCAACAAACCAACAAACCAACAAGCCAACAAACCAACAAACCAACAAACCAAGTAACCGCCAAGCCAACAAACTAACAAACCAACAAGCCAACAAGCCAACAAACCAACAAACCAACAAAGCAACAATCTAACAAGCCAACAAAGCAACAAACCAACAAGCCAACAAACCAACAAACCAACAAACCAACAAGCCAACAAGCCAACAAGCCAACAAACCAACAAACCAACAAACCAACAAGCCAACAAACCAACAAACCAACAAGCCAACAAACCAACAAACCAACAAACAACAAACCAACAAGCCAACAAGCCAACAAACCAACAAACCAACAAACCAACAAACCAACAAACCAACAAACCAACAAACAAATAAACCAACAAATCGACAAACCAAAAAACCAACAAACCAACAAACCAACAAACCATCAAACCAACAAACCAACAAACCAACAAAGCAAAAAACCAACAAACCAAAACACCAACAAGCCAACAAACCAATAAACCAACAAACCAACAAACGAACAAACCAACAAACCTACAAACCAAGAAACCAAGAAACCAACAAACCAACAAGCCAACAAACCAACAAACCAACAAACCAACAAACCAGCAAACCAAAAAACCAACAAACCAACAAACCAACAAACCAACAAACCAACAAACCAACAAACCAACACACCAACAAACCAACAAACCAACAAACTAAAAAACCAACAAACCAACAAACCAACAAGCCAACAAACCAACTAACCAACAAACCAACAAACCAACAAACCAACAAACAAATAAACCAACAAACCAACAAACCAACAAATCAACAAACCAACAAACCAACAAACCAACAAACCAATAAATCAACAAACCAAAAAACCAACAAACCAACAAACCAATAAGCCAACAAACCAACAAACCAACAAACCAACAAACCAAGTAACCAACAAACCAACAAACGAACAAACCAACCAACAAACAAACCAACCAACGAACAAACCCACAAACCAACAAACCAACAAGCTAACAAGCCAACCAACCAACAAGCCAACAAACGAACAAACTAACAAACTAACAAACCAACAAACCAACAAACCAACAAACCAACAAACCAACAAACCAACAAACCAACAAACCAACAAACCAACAAACCAAGAAACCAACCAACCAACAAACCAACAAACCAACAAACCAACAAGCCGACAAACCAACAAACCAACAAACCAACAACCCAGCAAACAAATAAACCAACAAACCAACAAACCAAAAAACCAACAAACCAACAAACCAACAAACCAACAAACCAACAAACCAACATTCCAACAAACCAACAAACCAACAAACCAATTAACCAACAAACCAACAAACCAACAAACCAACAAGCCAACAAACCATCAAGCCAACAAACGAACAAACTAACAAACCAACAAACCAACAAACCAACAAACCAACAAACCAAGAAACCAACAAACCAACAAACCAACAAACCAACAAACCAACTAACCAACAAACCAGGAAACTAACAAACAAACAAACAATCTAACCACCAAACCAACAAGCCAACAAGCCAACAAACCAACAGACCAACAAACCAACAAACCAACAAACCAAGTAACCAACAAGCCAACAAACCAACAAACCAACAAACCAACAAGCCAACAAGGCAACAAACCAACAAACCACCAAACCAACAAGCCAAAAAGCCAACAAACCAACAAACCAACGAGCCAACAAACGAACGAACCAATAAGCCAACAAGCCAACAAACCAACAAACTAACAAACCAACAAGCCAACAAACCAACAAACCCACAAACCAACAAACCAACAAACCAACAAACCAAGTAACCAACAAGCCAACAAACTAACAAACCAACAAACCAACAAGCCAACAAGCCAACAAACCAACAAACCAACAAAGCAACAAGCCAACAAGCCAACAAGCCAACAAACCGACAAACCACCAATCCAACAAACCAACAAACCAACAGACCAACAAGCCAACAAACCAACAAACCAACAAACCAACAAGCCAAAACAAGCCAACAAAATAACAAACCAACAACCCAAAAAACCAGCAAACCAACAAACCTACAAACCAACGAACGAACAAACTAAGAAACCAACAAGCCAACAAGCCAACAAACCAACAAGCCAACAAACCAACAAACCAACAAACGAACAAACCAACAAACCAACAAACCAACAAACCAACAAACCAACAAACCAACAAACCAACAAGCCAACAAACAAACAAACCAACAAACGAACAAACAAACAAACCAACAAACCAACAAGCCAACAAGCCAACAAACCAACAAACTAACAAACCAACAAACCAACAAACCAAGTAACCAACAAACCAACAAACGAACAAACCAATAAACAAACAAACCAACAAACGAACAAACCAACAAACCAACAAACCAACAAGCCAACAAGCCAACAAACCAACAAGCCAACAAACGAACAAACCAACAAACCAACAAACCAACAAACCAACAAACCAACAAAACCAACAAACCAACAAACCAACAAACCAACAAACCAACAAACCAGGAAACTAACAAACAAACAAACCAACAAGCCAACAAACCAACAAACTAACAAACCAACAAACCAACAAACCAACAAACAAATAAACCAACAAACCAACAAACCAACAAAACAACAAACCAACAAACCAAAAAACCAACAAACCAACAAACCAACAAGCCAACAAACCAACAAACCAATTAACCAACAAACGAAGAAACCAACAAACCAATAAGCCAACAAACCATCATACCAACAAGCCAACAAGCCAACAAACCAAGAAACTAACAAACCAACAAACAATCTAACCACCAAACCAACAAGCCAACAAGCCAACAAACCAACAGACCAACAAGCCAACAAACCAACAAACCAACAAGCCAATAAACCAACAAACCAACAAACCAAGTAACCACCAAGCCAACAAACTAACAAACCAACAAACCAACAAGCCAACAAGCCAACAAACCAACAAACCAACAAAGCAACAAGCCAACAAGCCAACAAAGCAACAAACCAACAAGCCAACAAACCAACAAACCAACAAACCAACAAGCCAACAAGCCAACAAACCAACAAACCAACAAACCAACAAGCCAACAAACCAACAAACCAACAAGCCAACAAACCAACAAACCAACAAACAACAAACCAACAAGCCAACAAGCCAACAAACCAACAAACCAACAAACCAACAAACCAACAAACAAATAAACCAACAAATCGACAAACCAAAAAACCAACAAACCAACAAACCAACAAACCATCAAACCAACAAATCAACAAAGCAAAAAACCAACAAACCAAAACACCAACAAGCCAACAAACCAATAAACCAACAAACCAACAAACGAACAAACCAACAAACCTACAAACCAAGAAACCAACAAACCAACAAACCAACAAGCCAACAAACCAACAAACCAACAAACCAACACACCAACAAACCAACAAACCAACAAACCAAAAAACCAACAAACCAACAAACCAACAAGCCAACAAACCAACAAACCAACAAACCAACAAACCAACAAACCAACAAACCAACAAACCAACAAACAAATAAACCAACAAACCAACAAACCAACAAATCAACAAACCAACAAACCAACAAACCAACAAACCAATAAACCAACAAACCAAAAAACCAACAAACCAACAAACCAATAAGCCAACAAACCAACAAACCAACAAACCAACAAACCAACAAACCAAGTAACCAACAAACCAACAAACGAACAAACCAACCAACAAACAAACCAATCAACGAACAAACCAACAAACCAACAAACCAATAAGCTAACAAGCCAACAAACCAACAAGCCAACAAACGAACAAACTAACAAACCAACAAACCAACAAACCAACAAACCAACAAACCAACAAACCAACAAACCAAGAAACCAACCAACCAACAAACCAACAAACCAACAAACCAACAAGCCGACAAACCAACAAACCAACAACCCAGCAAACAAATAAACCAACAAACCAACAAACCAACAAACCAACAAACCAACAAACCAACAAACCAACAAACCAACACCCCCAAAAAACCAACAAACCAACAATCCAACAAACCAACAAACCAACAAACCAATTAACCAACAAACCAACAAACCAACAAACCAACAAGCCAACAAACCAATAAACCAACAAGCCAACAAGCCAAGAAACCAACAAACTAACAAACCACCAAACGAACTAACCAACAAACCAACAAGCCAACAAGCCAAAAAACCAACAAACCAACAAACCAAAAACCAACAAACCAACAAACCAAGTAACCAACAAGCCAACAAGCCAACAAACCAACAAACCAACAAACCAACAAACCAACAAACCACCAAACCAACAAGCCAACAAGCCAACAAACCAACAAACCAACACGCCAACGAGCCAACAAACCAACAAAATTACAAACCAACAAGCCAACAAACCAACAAACCAACAAGCCAACAAACCAACAAACCAACAAACCAAGTAACCAACAAGCCAACAAACTATAAAACCAACAAACCAACAAGCCAACAAGCCAACAAACCAACAAACCAACAAAGCAATAAGCCAACAAGCCAACCAACCAACAAACCAACAAGCCAACAAAGCAACAAACCAACAAGCCAACAAGCCAACAAACCAACATACCAACAAACCAACAAGCCAAGAAACCAACAAACCAACAAGCCAACAAACCTACAAACCAAAAAACTAACAAGCCAACAAACCAACAAACCAACAAGCCAACAAGCCAACAAACCAACAAACCAACAAACGAATTAAATCAACAAACCAACAAACCAACAAACCAACAAACCAACAAAGCAAAAAACCAACAAACCAAAACACCAACAAGCCAAGAAACCAATAAACCAACAAACCAACAAACGAACAAACCAACAAACCTACAAACCAAGAAACCAACAAACCAACAAACCAACAAGCCAACAAACCAACAAACCAACAAACCAACAAACCAGCAAACCAAAAAACCAACAAACCAACAAACCAACAAACCAACAAACCAACAAACCAACAAACCAACAAACCAACACACCAACAAACCAACAAACCAACAAACCAAAAAACCAACAAACCAACAAACCAACAAGCCAACAAACCAACAAACCAACAAACCAACAAACCAACAAACCAACAAACAAATAAACCAACAAACCAACAAACCAACAAATCAACAAACCAACAAACCAACAAACCAACAAACCAATAAACCAACAAACCAAAAAACCAACAAACCAACAAACCAATAAGCCAACAAACCAACAAACCAACAAACCAACAAACCAACAAACCAAGTAACCAACAAACCAACAAACGAACAAACCAACCAACAAACAAACCAACCAACGAACAAACCAACAAATCAACAAACCAACAAGCTAACAAGCCAACAAACCAACAAGCCAACAAACGAACAAACTAACAAACCAACAAACCAACAAACCAACAAATCAACAAACCAACAAACCAACAAACCAAGAAACCAACCAACCAACAAACCAACAAACCAACAAACCGACAAACCAACAAACCAACAAACCAACAATCCAGCAAACAAATAAACCAACAAACCAACAAACCAACAAACCAACAAACCAACAAACCAACAAACCAACAAACCAACAAACCAACAAACCAACAAACCAACAAGCCAACAAACCAACAAACCAACAAGCCAACAAGCCAAGAAACCAACAAACTAACAAACAAACAAACGAACTAACCAACAAACCAACAAGCCAACAAGCCAAAAAACCAACAAACCAACAAACCAACAAACCAACAAACCAACAAACCAAGTAACCAACAAGCCAACAAGCCAACAAACCAACAAACCAACAAACCAACAAACCAACAAACCAACAAACCACCAAACCAACAATCCAACAAGCCAACAAACCAACAAACCAACAAACCAACACGCCAACAAGCCAACAAACCAACAAAATTACAAACCAACAAGCCAACAAACCAACAAACCAACAAGCCAACAAACCAACAAACCAACAAACCAAGTAACCAACAAGCCAACAAGCCAACAAACCAACAAACCAACAAACCAACAAACCAACAAACCACCAAACCAACAAGCCAACAAGCCAACAAACCAACAAACCAACAAACCAACACGCCAACAAGCCAACAAACCAACAAATTTACAAACCAACAAGCCAACAAACCAACAAATCAACAAACCAACAAGCTAACAAGCCAACAAACCAACAAGCCAACAAACGAACAAACTAACAAACCAACAAACCAACAAACCAACAAACCAACAAACCAACAAACCAACAAACCAAGAAACCAACCAACCAACAAACCAACAAACCAACAAACCGACAAACCAACAAACCAACAACCCAGCAAACAAATAAACCAACAAACCAACAAACCAACAAACCAACAAACCAACAAACCAACAAACCAACAAACCAACAAACCAACAAACCAACAAACCAACAAACCAACAATCCAACAAACCAACAAACCAACAAACCAATTAACCAACAAACCAACAAACCAACAAACCAACAAGCCAACAAACCAACAAACCAACAAACCAACAGGCCAACAAGCCAAGAAACCAACAAACTAACAAACCAACAAACGAACTAACCAACAAACCAACAAGCCAACAAGCCAAAAAACCAACAAACCAACAAACCAACAAACCAACAAACCAACAAACCAAGTAACCAACAAGCCAACAAGCCAACAAACCAACAAACCAACAAACCAACAAACCAACAAACCACCAAACCAACAAGCCAACAAGCCAACAAACCAACAAACCAACATACCAAAACGCCAACAAGCCAATAAACCAACAAAATTACAAACCAACAAGCCAACAAACCAACAAACCAACAAGCCAACAAACCAACAAACCAACAAACCAAGTAACCAACAAGCCAACAAACTAATAAACCAACAAACCAACAAGCCAACAAGCCAACAAACCAACAAACCAACAAAGCAATAAGCCAACAAGCCAACCAACCAACAAACCAACAAGCCAACAAAGCAACAAACCAACAAGCCAACAAGCCAACAAACCAACAAACCAACAAACCAACAAGCCAACAAACCAACAAACCAACAAGCCAACAAACCTACAAACCAAAAAACTAACAAGCCAACAAACCAACAAACCAACAAGCCAACAAGCCAACAAACCAACAAACCAACAAACGAATTAAATCAACAAACCAACAAACCAACAAACCAACAAACCAACAAGCCAACAAACCAACAAACCAACAAACCAAAAAACCAACAAACCAACAAGCAAACAAGCCAACAAACCAACAAGCCAACAAACGAACAAACCAACAAGCCAACAAGCCAACAAACCAACAAACCAACATACCAACAAACCAACAAACCAACAAACAAACAAACCAACAAACGAACAAACCAACAAACGAACAAACCAACAAACCAACAAGCCAACAAGTCAACAAACCAACAAACCAACAAACCAACAAACGAACAAACCAACAAACCAACAAATTAACAAGCCAACAAGCCAACAAACCAACAAGCCAACAAACCAACACGCCAACAAGCAAACAAACCAACAAACCAACAAACAAACAAACCAACAAACCAACAAACCAACAAACCAACAAGCCAACAAACCAACAAACCAACAAACCAACAAACCAACAAACCAACAAGCCAACAAGCCAACATACCAACAAACCAACAAACCAACAAACCAACAAACCAACAAACCAACAAACCAACAAACCGACAAACCAACAAGCCAACAAACCACCAAACCAACAAGCCAACAAACCAACAAACCAAAAAACTAACAATCCAACAAACCAACAAACCAACAAGCCAACAAGCCAACAAACCAACAAACAAACAAACGAATAAACCAACAAACCAACAAACCAACAAACCGACCAATCAAAAAACCAACAAACCAACAAACCAACAAGTCAAACAAACCAACAAACAAACCAACAAGCCAACAAGCCAACAAACCAACAAACCAACAAACCAACAAGCCAACAAACCAACAAACCAACAAACCAACAAGCCAACAAACCAACAAACCAACAAACCAACAAACCAACAAGCCAACAAGCCAACAAACCAACAAACCAACAAGCCAACGAACCAATAAACAAACAAACCTACAAGCCAACAAACCAACAAACCAAGAAACTAAGAAACCAAGAAACCAACAAACCAACAAACCAACAAACGAACAAACCAACAAACCAACAAGCCAACAAACCAAGAAACCAACAAACCAACAAACCAACAAACCAACAAACCAACAAAACAACAAACCAACAAGCCAACAAGCCAACAAACCAACAAGCCAACAAGCCAAGAAACCAATAAACTAACAAACCAACAAACGAAATAACCAACAAACCAACAAGCCAACAAGCCAAAAAACCAACAAACCAACAAACCAACAAGCCAACAAGCCAACAAGCCAACAAACCAACAAACCAACAAGCCAACGAACCAATAAACAAACAAACCTACAAGCCAACAAACCAACAAACCAAGAAACCAAGAAACCAAGAAACCAAGAAACCAACAAACCAACAAACCAACAAACCAACAAACCAACAAACCAACAAACCAACAAGCCAACAAACCAACAAACCAACAAACCAACAAACCAACAAACCAACAAACCAACAAAACAACAAACCAACAAGCCAACAAGCCAACAAACCAACAAGCCATCAAACCAACAAACCAACAAACCAACAAACCAACAAACCAACAAAACAACAAACCAACAAGCCAACAAGCCAACAAGCCAACACACCAACAAACCAACAAAACAACAAACCAACAAACGAACAAACCAACAAACCAACAAACCAACAATCCAACAAACCAACAAACCAACAAACCAATTAACCAACAAACCAACAAACCAACAAACCAACAAGCCAACAAACCAACAAACCAACAAGTAAACAAGCCAAGAAACCAACAAACTAACAAACCAACAAACGAACTAACCAACAAACCAACAAGCCAACAAGCCAAAAAACCAACAAACCAACAAACCAACAAACCAACAAACCAACAAACCAAGTAACCAACAAGCCAACAAGCCAACAAACCAACAAACCAACAAACCAACAAACCAACAAACCACCAAACCAACAAGCCAACAAGCCTACAAACCAACAAACCAACAAACCAACACGCCAACAAGCCAACAAACCAACAAAATTACAAACCAACAAGCCAACAAACCAACCAACCAACAAGCCAACAAACCAACAAACCAACAAACCAAGTAACCAACAAGCCAACAAGCCAACAAACCAACAAACCAACAAACCAACAAACCAACAAACCACCAAACCAACAAGCCAACAAGCCAACAAACCAACAAACCAACAAACCAACACGCCAACAAGCCAACAAACCAACAAAATTACAAACCAACAAGCCAACAAACCATCAAATCAACAAACCAACAAGCTAACAAGCCAACAAACCAACAAGCCAACAAACGAACAAACTAACAAACCAACAAACCAACAAACCAACAAACCAACAAACCAACAAACCAACAAACCAAGAAACCAACCAACCAACAAACCAACAAACCAACAAACCGACAAACCAACAAACCAACAAACCAACAACCCAGCAAACAAATAAACCAACAAACCAACAAACCAACAAACCAACAAACCAACACACCAACAAACCAACAAACCAACAAACCAACAAACCAACAATCCAACAAACCAATAAACCAACAAACCAATTAACCAACAAACCAACAAACCAACAAACCAACAAGCCAACAAACCAACAAACCAACAGGCCAACAAGCCAGGAAACCAACAAACTAACAAACCAACAAACGAACTAACCAACAAACCAACAAGCCAACAAGCCAAAAAACCAACAAACCAACAAACCAACAAACCAACAAACCAACAAACCAAGTAACCAACAAGCCAACAAGCCAACAAACCAACAAACCAACAAACCAACAAACCAACAAACCAACAAACCACCAAACCAACAAGCCAACAAGCCAACAAACCAACAAACCAACAAACCAACACGCCAACAAGCCAACAAACCAACAAAATTACAAACCAACAAGCCAACAAACCAACAAACCAACAAGCCAACAAACCAACAAACCAACAAACCAAGTAACCAACAAGCCAACAAACTAATAAACCAACAAACCAACAAGCCAACAAGCCAACAAACCAACAAACCAACAAAGCAATAAGCCATCAAGCCAACCAACCAACAAACCAACAAGCCAACAAAGCAACAAACCAACAAGCCAACAAGCCAACAAACCAACAAACCAACAAACCAACAAGCCAACAAACCAACAAACCAACAAGCCAACAAACCTACAAACCAAAAAACTAACAAGCCAACAAACCAACAAACCAACAAGCCAACAAGCCAACAAACCAACAAACCAACAAACGAATTAAATCAACAAACCAACAAACCAACAAACCAACAAACCAACAAGCCAACAAACCAACAAACCAACAAACCAAAAAACCAACAAACCAACAAGCAAACAAGCTAACAAACCAACAAGCCAACAAACGAACAAACCAACAAGCCAACAAGCCAACAAACCAACAAACCAACATACCAACAAACCAACAAACCAACAAACAAACAAACCAACAAACGAACAAACCAACAAACGAACAAACCAACAAACCAACAAGCCAACAAGTCAACAAACCAACAAACCAACAAACCAACAAACCAACAAGCCAACAAACCAACAAACCAACAAACCAACAAACCAACAAGCTAACAAGCCAACAAACCAACAAACAAAAACCCAACAAACCAACAAAGCAACAAGCCAACAAGCCAAAAAACCAACAAATCAACAAACCAACAAACCAACAAACCAACAAACCAACAAACCAACAAACCAACAAACCAACAAACCAACAAGCCAACAAACCAACAAACCAACAAACCAACAAACCAACAAACCAACAAACCAACAAAACAACAAACCAACAAGCCAACAAGCCAACAAGCCAACACACCAACAAACCAACAAAACAACAAACCAACAAACGAACAAACCAACAAACCAACAAGCCAACAAGCCAACAAACCAACAAACCAACAAACCAACAAACGAACAAACCAACAAACCAACAAATTAACAAGCCAACAAGCCAACAAACCAACAAGCCAACAAACCAACAAACCAACAAACCAACAAGCCAACAAGCCAATAAACCAACAAACAAAAACCCAACAAACCAACAAAGCAACAAGCCAACAAGCCAACAGACCAACAAATCAACAAACCAACAAACCAACAAACCAACAAACCAACAAGCCAACATACCAACAAACCAACAAACCAACAAACCAACAAACCAACAAACCAACAAACCAACAAAATTACAAACCAACAAGCCAACAAACCAACAAACCAACAAGCCAACAAACCAACAAACCAACAAACCAAGTAACCAACAAGCCAACAAGCCAACAAACCAACAAACCAACAAACCAACAAACCAACAAACCACCAAACCAACAAGCCAACAAGCCAACAAACCAACAAACCAACAAACCAACACGCCAACAATCCAACAAACCAACAAAATTACAAACCAACAAGCCAACAAACCAACAAATCAACAAACCAACAAGCTAACAAGCCAACAAACCAACAAGCCAACAAACGAACAAACTAACAAACCAACAAACCAACAAACCAACAAACCAACAAACCAACAAACCAACAAACCAAGAAACCAACCAACCAAGAAACCAACAAACCAACAAACCGACAAACCAACAAACCAACAAACCAACAACCCAGCAAACAAATAAACCAACAAACCAACAAACCAACAAACCAACAAACCAACAAACCAACAAACCAACAAACCAACAAACCAACAATCCAACAAACCAACAAACCAACAAACCAATTAACCAACAAACCAACAAACCAACAAACCAACAAGCCAACAAACCAACAAACCAACAAGCCAACAAGCCAAGAAACCAACAAACTAACAAACCAACAAACGAACTAACCAACAAACCAACAAGCCAACAAGCCAAAAAACCAACAAACCAACAAACCAACAAACCAACAAACCAACAAACCAAGTAACCAACAAGCCAACAAGCCAACAAACCAACAAACCAACAAACCAACAAACCAACAAACCACCAAACCAACAAGCCAACAAGCCAACAAACCAACAAACCAACAAACCAACACGCCAACAAGCCAACAAACCAACAAAATTACAAACCAACAAGCCAACAAACCAACAAACCAACAAGCCAACAAACCAACAAACCAACAAACCAAGTAACCAACAAGCCAACAAACTAATAAACCAACAAACCAACAAGCCAACAAGCCAACAAACCAACAAACCAACAAAGCAATAAGCCAACAAGCCAACCAACCAACAAACCAACAAGCCAACAAAGCAACAAACCAACAAGCCAACAAGCCAACAAACCAACAAACCAACAAACCAACAAGCCAACAAACCAACAAACCAACAAGCCAACAAACCTACAAACCAAAAAACTAACAAGCCAACAAACCAACAAACCAACAAGCCAACAAGCCAACAAACCAACAAACCAACAAACGAATTAAATCAACAAACCAACAAACCAACAAACCAACAAACCAACAAGCCAACAAACCAACAAACCAACAAACCAAAAAACCAACAAACCAACAAGCAAACAAGCCAACAAACCAACAAGCCAACAAACGAACAAACCAACAAGCCAACAAGCCAACAAACCAACAAACCAACATACCAACAAACCAACAAACCAACAAACAAACAAACCAACAAACGAACAAACCAACAAACGAACAAACCAACAAACCAACAAGCCAACAAGTCAACAAACCAACAAACCAACAAACCAACAAACGAACAAACCAACAAACCAACAAATTAACAAGCCAACAAGCCAACAAACCAACAAGCCAACAAACCAACACGCCAACAAGCAAACAAACCAACAAACCAACAAACAAACAAACCAACAAACCAACAAACCAACAAACCAACAAGCCAACAAACCAACAAACCAACAAACCAACAAACCAACAAACCAACAAACCAACAAGCCAACAAGCCAACAAACCAACAAACAAAAACCCAACAAACCAACAAAGCAACAAGCCAACAAGCCAAAAAACCAACAAATCAACAAACCTACAAACCCACAAACCAACAAACCAACAAGCCAACATACCAACAAACCAACAAACCAACAAACCAACAAACCAACAAACCAACAAACCAACAAACCGACAAACCAACAAGCCAACAAACCACCAAACCAACAAGCCAACAAACCAACAAACCAAAAAACTAACAATCCAACAAACCAACAAACCAACAAGCCAACAAACCAACAAACGAACAAACCAACAAACCAACAAATTAACAAGCCAACAAGCCAACAAACCAACAAGCCAACAAACCAACAAACCAACAAACCAACAAGCCAACAAGCCAATAAACCAACAAACAAAAACCCAACAAACCAACAAAGCAACAAGCCAACAAGCCAACAGACCAACAAATCAACAAACCAACAAACCAACAAACCAACAAACCAACAAGCCAACATACCAACAAACCAACAAACCAACAAACCAACAAACCAACAAACCAACAAAATTACAAACCAACAAGCCAACAAACCAACAAACCAACAAGCCAACAAACCAACAAACCAACAAACCAAGTAACCAACAAGCCAACAAACCAACAAACCAACAAACCAACAAACCAACAAACCACCAAACCAACAAGCCAACAAGCCAACAAACCAACAAACCAACAAACCAACACGACAACAAGCCAACAAACCAACAAAATTACAAACCAACAAGCCAACAAACCAACAAATCAACAAACCAACAAGCTAACAAGCCAACAAACCAACAAGCCAACAAACGAACAAACTAACAAACCAACAAACCAACAAACCAAGAAACCGACAAACCAACAAACCAACAAACCAACAAACCAATCAACCAAGAAACCAACAAACCAACAAACCGACAAACCAACAAACCAACAAACCAACAACCCAGCAAACAAATAAACCAACAAACCAACAAACCAACAAACCAACAAACCAACAAACCAACAAACCAACAAACCAACAAACCAACAATCCAACAAACCAACAAACCAACAAACCAATTAACCAACAAACCAACAAACCAACAAACCAACAAGCCAACAAACCAACAAACCAACAAGCCAACATGCCAAGAAACCAACAAACTAACAAACCAACAAACGAACTAACCAACAAACCAACAAGCCAACAAGCCAAAAAACCAACAAACCAACAAACCAACAAACCAACAAACCAAGTAACCAACAAGCCAACAAGCCAACAAACCAACAAACCAACAAACCAACAAACCAACAAACCACCAAACCAACAAGCCAACAAGCCAACAAACCAACAAACCAACAAACCAACACGCCAACAAGCCAACAAACCAACAAAATTACAAACCAACAAGCCAACAAACCAACAAACCAACAAGCCAACAAACCAACAAACCAACAAACCAAGTAACCAACAAGCCAACAAACTAATAAACCAACAAACCAACAAGCCAACAAGCCAACAAACCAACAAACCAACAAAGCAATAAGCCAACAAGCCAACCAACCAACAAACCAACAAGCCAACAAAGCAACAAACCAACAAGCCAACAAGCCAACAAACCAACAAACCAACAAACCAACAAGCCAACAAACCAACAAACCAACAAGCCAACAAACCTACAAACCAAAAAACTAACAAGCCAACAAACCAACAAACCAACAAGCCAACAAGCCAACAAACCAACAAACGAATTAAATCAACAAAACAACAAACCAACAAACCAACAAACCAACAAGCCAACAAACCAACAAACCAACAAACCAAAAAACCAACAAACCAACAAGCAAACAAGCCAACAAACCAACAAGCCAACAAACGAACAAACCAACAAGCCAACAAGCCAACAAACCAACAAACCAACATACCAACAAACCAACAAACCAACAAACAAACAAACCAACAAACGAACAAACCAACAAACGAACAAACCAACAAACCAACAAGCCAACAAGTCAACAAACCAACAAACCAACAAACCAACAAACGAACAAACCAACAAACCAACAAATTAACAAGCCAACAAGCCAACAAACCAACAAGCCAACAAACCAACACGCCAACAAGCAAACAAACCAACAAACCAACAAACAAACAAACCAACAAACCAACAAACCAACAAACCAACAAACCAACAAGCCAACAAACCAACAAACCAACAAACCAACAAACCAACAAGCCAACAAACCAACAAACAAAAACCCAACAAACCAACAAAGCAACAAGCCAACAAGCCAAAAAACCAACAAATCAACAAACCAACAAACCAACAAACCAACAAACCAACAAGCCAACATACCAACAAACCAACAAACCAACAAACCAACAAACCAACAAACCAACAAACCGACAAACCAACAAGCCAACAAACCACCAAACCAACAAGCCAACAAACCAACAAACCAAAAAACTAACAATCCAACAAACCAACAAACCAACAAGCCAACAAGCCAACAAACCAACAAACAAACAAACGAATAAACCAACAAACCAACAAACCAACAAACCGACCAACCAAAAACCCAACAAACCAACAAACCAACAAGCCAAACAAACCAACAAACAAACCAACAAGCCAACAAGCCAACAAACCAACAAACTAACAAACCAACAAGCCAACAAACCAACAAACCAACAAACCAACAAGCCAACAAACCAACAAACCAACAAACCAACAAACCAACAAGCCAACAAGCCAACAAACCAACAAACCAACAAAATTACAAACCAACAAGCCAACAAACCAACAAACCAACAAGCCAACAAACCAACAAACCAACAAACCAAGTAACCAACAAACCAACGAACTAATAAACCAACAAACCAACAAGCCAACAAGCCAACAAACCAACAAACCAACAAAGCAATAAGCCAACAAGCGAAGCAACCAACAAACCAACAAGCCAACAAACCAACAAACCAACAAGCCAACAAGCCAACAAACCAACCAACCAACAAACCAACAAGCCAACAAACCAACAAACCAACAAGCCAACAAACCTACAAACCAAAAAACTAACAAGCCAACAAACCAACAAACCAACAAGCCAACAAGCCAACAAACCAACAAACCAACAAACGAATTAAATCAACAAACCAACAAACCAACAAACCAACAAACCAACAAGCCAACAAACCAACAAGCCAACAAACCAACAAACCAACAGGCCAACAAGCCAAGAAACCAACAAACTAACAAACCAACAAACGAACTAACCAACAAACCAACAAGCCAACAAGCCAAAAAACCAACAAACCAACAAACCAACAAACCCACAAACCAACAAACCAAGTAACCAACAAGCCAACAAGCCAACAAACCAACAAACCAACAAACCAACAAACCAACAAACCACCAAACCAACAAGCCAACAAGCCAACAAACCAACAAACCAACAAACCAACACGCCAACAAGCCAACAAACCAACAAAATTACAAACCAACAAGCCAACAAACCAACAAACCAACAAGCCAACAAACCAACAAACCAACAAACCAAGTAACCAACAAGCCAACAAACTAATAAACCAACAAACCAACAAGCCAACAAGCCAACAAACCAACAAACCAACAAAGCAATAAGCCAACAAGCCAACCAACCAACAAACCAACAAGCCAACAAAGCAACAAACCAACAAGCCAACAAGCCAACAAACCAACAAACCAACAAACCAACAAGCCAACAAACCAACAAACCAACAAGCCAACAAACCTACAAACCAAAAAACTAACAAGCCAACAAACCAACAAACCAACAAGCCAACAAGCCAACAAACCAACAAACCAACAAACGAATTAAATCAACAAACCAACAAACCAACAAACCAACAAACCAACAAGCCAACAAACCAACAAACCAACAAACCAAAAAACCAACAAACCAACAAGCAAACAAGCCAACAAACCAACAAGCCAACAAACGAACAAACCAACAAGCCAACAAGCCAACAAACCAACAAACCAACATACCAACAAACCAACAAACCAACAAACAAACAAACCAACAAACGAACAAACCAACAAACGAACAAACCAACAAACCAACAAGCCAACAAGTCAACAAACCAACAAACCAACAAACCAACAAACGAACAAACCAACAAACCAACAAATTAACAAGCCAACAAGCCAACAAACCAACAAGCCAACAAACCAACACGCCAACAAGCAAACAAACCAACAAACCAACAAACAAACAAACCAACAAACCAACAAACCAACAAACCAACAAGCCAACAAACCAACAAACCAACAAACCAAAAAACCAACAAGCCAACAAGCCAACAAATTAACAAACAAAAACCCAACAAACCAACAAAGCAACAAGCCAACAAGCCAAAAAACCAACAAATCAACAAACCAACAAACCAACAAACCAACAAACCAACAAGCCAACATACCAACAAACCAACAAACCAACAAACCAACAAACCAACAAAGCAACAAACCGACAAACCAACAAGCCAACAAACCACCAAACCAACAAGCCAACAAACCAACAAACCAAAAAACTAACAATCCAACAAACCAACAAACCAACAAGCCAACAAGCCAACAAACCAACAAACAAACAAACGAATAAACCAACAAACCAACAAACCAACAAACCGACCAACCAAAAAACCAACAAACCAACAAACCAACAAGCCAAACAAACCAACAAACAAACCAACAAGCCAACAAGCCAACAAACCAACAAACCAACAAACCAACAAGCCAACAAACCAACAAACCAACAAACCAACAAGCCAACAAACCAACAAACCAACAAACCAACAAACCAACAAGCCAACAAGCCAACAAACCAACAAACCAACAAGCCAACGAACCAATAAACAAACAAACCTACAAGCCAACAAACCAACAAACCAAGAAACTAAGAAACCAAGAAACCAAGAAACCAACAAACCAACAAACCAACAAACCAACAAACCAACAAACCAACAAGCCAACAAACCAACAAACCAACAAACCAACAAACCAACAAACCAACAAACCAACAAAACAACAAACCAACAAGCCAACAAGCCAACAAACCAACAAGCCAACAAGCCAAGAAACCAACAAACTAACAAACCAACAAACGAACTAACCAACAAACCAACAAGCCAACAAACCAAAAAACCAACAAACCAACAAACCAACAAGCCAACAAGCCAACAAACCAACAAACCAACAAGCCAACGAACCAATAAACAAACAAACCTACAAGCCAACAAACCAACAAACCAAGAAACCAAGAAACCAAGAAACCAAGAAACCAACAAACCAACAAACCAACAAACCAACAAACCAACAAACCAACAAACCAACAAGCCAACAAACCAACAAACCAACAAACCAACAAACCAACAAACCAACAAACCAACAAAACAACAAACCAACAAGCCAACAAGCCAACAAACCAACAAGCCAACAAACCAACAAACCAACAAACCAACAAACCAACAAACCAACAAAACAACAAACCAACAAGCCAACAAGCCAACAAGCCAACAAGCCAACACACCAACAAACCAACAAAACAACAAACCAACAAACGAACAAACCAACAAACCAACAAACCACCAATCCAACAAACCAACAAACCAACAAACCAATTAACCAACAAACCAACAAACCAACAAACCAACAAGCCAACAAACCAACAAACCAACAAGCCAACAAGCCAAGAAACCAACAAACTAACAAACCAACAAACGAACTAACCAACAAACCAACAAGCCAACAAGCCAAAAAACCAACAAACCAACAAACCAACAAACCAACAAACCAACAAACCAACAAACCAAGTAACCAACAAGCCAACAAGCCAACAAACCAACAAACCAACAAACCAACAAACCAACAAACCAACAAACCACCAAACCAACAAGCCAACAAGCCAACAAACCAACAAACCAACAAACCAACACGCCAACAAGCCAACAAACCAACAAAATTACAAACCATCAAGCCAACAAACCAACAAACCAACAAGCCAACAAACCAACAAACCAACAAACCGAGTAACCAACAAGCCAACAAGCCAACAAACCAACAAACCAACAAACCTACAAACCAACAAACCACCAAACCAACAAGCCAACAAGCCAACAAGCCAACAAACCAACAAACCAACAAACCAACACGCCAACAAGCCAACAACCCAACAAAATTACAAACCAACAAGCCAACAAACCAACAAATCAACAAACCAACAAGCTAACAAGCCAACAAACCAACAAGCCAACAAACGAACAAACTAACAAACCAACAAACCAACAAACCAACAAACCAACAAACCAACAAACCAAGAAACCAACCAACCAACAAACCAACAAACCAACAAACCGACAAACCAACAAACCAACAAACCAACAACCCAGCAAACAAATAAACCAACAAACCAACAAACCAACAAACCAACAAACCAACAAACCAACAAACCAACAAACCAACAAACCAACAAACCAACAAACCAACAATCCAACAAACCAACAAACCAACAAACCAATTAACCAACAAACCAACAAACCAACAAACCAACAAGCCAACAAACCAACAAACCAACAGGCCAACAAGCCAAGAAACCAACAAACTAACAAACCAACAAACGAACTAACCAACAAACCAACAAGCCAACAAGCCAAAAACCCAACAAACCAACAAACCAACAAACCAACAAACCAACAAACCAAGTAACCAACAAGCCAACAAGCCAACAAACCAACAAACCAACAAACCAACAAACCAACAAACCACCAAACCAGCAAGCCAACAAGCCAACAAGCCAACAAACCAACAAACCAACAAACCAACACGCCAACAAGCCAACAAACCAACAAAATTACAAACCAACAAGCCAACAAACCAACAAACCAACAAACCAACAAGCCAACAAACCAACAAACCAACAAACCAAGTAACCAACAAGCCAACAAACTAATAAACCAACAAACCAACAAGCCAACAAGCCAACAAACCAACAAACCAACAAAGCAATAAGCCAACAAGCCAACCAACCAACAAACCAACAAGCCAACAAAGCAACAAACCAACAAGCCAACAAGCCAACAAACCAACAAACCAATAAACCAACAAGCCAACAAACCAACAAACCAACAAGCCAACAAACCTACAAACCAAAAAACTAACAAGCCAACAAACCAACAAACCAACAAGCCAACAAGCCAACAAACCAACCAACCAACAAACGAATTAAATCAACAAACCAACAAACCAACAAACCAACAAACCAACAAGCCAACAAACCAACAAACCAACAAACCAAAAAACCAACAAACCAACAAGCAAACAAGCCAACAAACCAACAAGCCAACAAACGAACAAACCAACAAGCCAACAAGCCAACAAACCAACAAACCAACATACCAACAAACCAACAAACCAACAAACAAACAAACCAACAAACGAACAAACCAACAAACGAACAAACCAACAAACCAACAAGCCAACAAGTCAACAAACCAACAAACCAACAAACCAACAAACGAACAAATCAACAAACCAACAAATTAACAAGCCAACAAGCCAACAAACCAACAAGCCAACAAACCAACACGCCAACAAGCAAACAAACCAACAAACCAACAAACAAACAAACCAACAAACCAACAAACCAACAAACCAACAAGCCAACAAACCAACAAACCAACAAACCAACAAACCAACAAGCTAACAAGCCAACAACCCAACAAACAAAAACCCAACAAACCATCAAAGCAACAAGCCAACAAGCCAAAAAACCAACAAATCAACAAACCAACAAACCAACAAACCAACAAACCAACAAGCCAACATACCAACAAACCAACAAACCAACAAACCAACAAACCAACAAACCAACAAACCGACAAACCAACAAGCCAACAAACCACCAAACCAACAAGCCAACAAACCAACAAACCAAAAAACTAACAATCCAACAAACCAACAAACCAACAAGCCAACAAGCCAACAAACCAACAAACAAACAAACGAATAAACCAACTAACCAACAAACCAACAAACCGACCAACCAAAAAACCAACAAACCAACAAACCAACAAGCCAAACAAACCAACAAACAAACCAGCAAGCCAACAAGCCAACAAACCAACAAACCAACAAACCAACAAGCCAACAAACCAACAAACCAACAAACCAACAAGCCAACAAACCAACAAACCAACAAACCAACAAACCAACAAGCCAACAAGCCAACAAACCAACAAACCAACAAGCCAATGAACCAATAAACAAACAAACCTACAAGCCAACAAACCAACAAACCAAGAAACCAAGAAACCAAGAAACCAAGAAACCAACAAACCAACAAACCAACAAACCAACAAACCAACAAACCAACAAGCCAACAAACCAACAAACCAACAAACCAACAAACCAACAAACCAACAGACCAACAAAACAACAAACCAACAAGCCAACAAGCTAACACACCAACAAACCAACAAAACAACAAACCAACAAACGAACAAACCAACAAACCAACAAGCCAACAAGCCAACAAACCAACAAACCAACAAACCAACAAACGAACAAACCAACAAACCAACAAATTAACAAGCCAACAAGCCAACAAACCAACAAGCCAAAAAACCAACAAACCAACAAACCAACAAGCCAACAAGCCAATAAACCAACAAACAAAAACCCAACAAACCAACAAAGCAACAAGCCAACAAGCCAACAGACCAACAAATCAACAAACCAACAAACCAACAAACCAACAAACCAACAAGCCAACAAACCAACAAACCAACAAGCCAACAAACCAACAAACCAACAAACCAAGTAACCAACAAGCCAACAAGCCAACAAACCAACAAACCAACAAACCAACAAACCAACAAACCACCAAACCAACAAGCCAACAAGCCAACAAACCAACAAACCAACAAACCAACACGCCAACAAGCCAACAAACCAACAAAATTACAAACCAACAAGCCAACAAACCAACAAATCAACAAACCAACAAGCTAACAAGCCAACAAACCAACAAGCCAACAAACGAACAATCCAACAAACCAACAAACCAATTAACCAACAAACCAACAAACCAACAAACCAACAAGCCAACAAACCAACAAACCAACAAGCCAACAAGCCAAGAAACCAACAAACTAACAAACCAACAAACGAACTAACCAACAAACCAACAAGCCAACAAGCCAAAAAACCAACAAACCAACAAACCAACAAACCAACAAACCAACAAACCAAGTAACCAACAAGCCAACAAGCCAACAAACCAACAAACCAACAAACCAACAAACCAACAAACCAACAAACCAACAATCCAACAAACCAACAAACCAACAAACCAATTAACCAACAAACCAACAAACCAACAAACCAACAAGCCAACAAACCAACAAACCAACAAGCCAACAAGCCAAGAAACCAACAAACTAACAAACCAACAAACGAACTAACCAACAAACCAACAAGCCAACAAGCCAAAAAACCAACAAACCAACAAACCAACAAACCAACAAACCAACAAACCAAGTAACCAACAAGCCAACAAGCCAACAAACCAAAAAACCAACAAACCAACAAACCAACAAACCACCAAACCAACAAGCCAACAAGCCAACAAACCAACAAACCAACAAACCAACACGCCAACAAGCCAACAAACCAACAAAATTACAAACTAACAAGCCAACAAACCAACAAACCAACAAGCCAACAAACCAACAAACCAACAAACCAAGTAACCAACAAGCCAACAAACTAATAAACCAACAAACCAACAAGCCAACAAGCCAACAAACCAACAAACCAACAAAGCAATAAGCCAACAAGCCAACCAACCAACAAACCAACAAGCCAACAAAGCAACAAACCAACAAGCCAACAAGCCAACAAACCAACAAACCAACAAACCAACAAGCCAACAAACCAACAAACCAACAAGCCAACAAACCTACAAACCAAAAAACTAACAAGCCAACAAACCAACAAACTAACAAGCCAACAAGCCAACAAACCAACAAACCAACAAACGAATTAAATCAACAAACCAACAAACCAACAAACCAACAAACCAACAAGCCAACAAACCAACAAACCAACAAACCAAAAAACCAACAAACCAACAAGCAAACAAGCCAACAAACCAACAAGCCAACAAACAAACAAACCAACAAGCCAACAAGCCAACAAACCAACAAACCAACATACCAACAAACCAACAAACCAACAAACAAACAAACCAACAAACGAACAAACCAACAAACGAACAAACCAACAAACCAACAAGCCAACAAGTCAACAAACCAACAAACCAACAAACCAACAAACGAACAAACCAACAAACCAACAAATTAACAAGCTAACAAGCCAACAAACCAACAAGCCAACAAACCAACACGCCAACAAGCAAACAAACCAACAAACCAACAAACAAACAAACCAACAAACCAACAAACCAACAAACCAACAAACCAACAAGCCAACAAACCAACAAACCAACAAACCAACAAAACAACAAGCCAACAAGCCAACAAACCAACAAACAAAAACCCCCAACAAACCAACAAAGCAACAAGCCAACAAGCCAAAAAACCAACAAATCAACAAACCAACAAACCAACAAACCAATAAACCAACAAACCAACAAACCAACAATCCAACAAACCAACAAACCAACAAACCAATTAACCAACAAGCCAACAAACCAACAAACCAACAATCCAACAAACCAACAAACCAACAATCCAACAAACCAACAAACCAACAAGCCAAGAAACCAACAAACTAACAAACCAACAAACGAACTAACCAACAAACCAACAAGCCAACAAGCCAAAAAACCAACAAACCAACAAACCAACAAACCAACAAACCAACAAACCAACAAACCAACAAACCAAGTAACCAACAAGCCAACAAGCCAACAAACCAACAAACCAACAAACCAACAAACCAACAAACCACCAAACCAACAAGCCAACAAGCCAACAAACCAACAAACCAACAAACCAACAAACCAACAAACCAACAATCCAACAAACCAACAAACCAACAAGCCAAGAAACCAACAAACCAACAAACCAACAAACCAACAAACCAACAAACCAACAAACCAAGTAACCAACAAGCCAACAAGCCAACAAACCAACAAACCAACAAACCAACAAACCAACAAACCAACAAACCAACAAACCAACAAACCAACAATCCAACAAACCAACAAACCAACAATCCAACAAACCAACAAACCAACAAACCAACAAACCAACAATCCAACAAACCAACAAACCAACAAACCAACAAACCAACAATCCAACAAACCAACAAACCAACAAGCCAAGAAACCAACAAACCAACAAACCAACAAACCAACAAACCAACAAACCAACAAACCAACAAACCAACAAACCAAGTAACCAACAAGCCAACAAGCCAACAAACCAACAAACCAACAAACCAACAAACCAACAAACCAACAAACCAACAAACCACCAAACCAACAAGCCAACAAGCCAACAAACCAACAAACCAACAAACCAACACGCCAACAAGCCAACAAACCAACAAAATTACAAACCAACAAGCCAACAAACCAACAAACCAACAAGCCAACAAACCAACAAACCAACAAACCAACAAACCAACAATCCAACAAACCAACAAACCAACAATCCAACAAACCAACAAACTAACAAACCAACAAACGAACTAACCAACAAACCAACAAGCCAACAAGCCAAAAAACCAACAAACCAACAAACCAACAAACCAACAAACCAACAAACCAACAAACCAAGTAACCAACAAGCCAACAAGCCAACAAACCAACAAACCAACAAACCAACAAACCAACAAACCACCAAACCAACAAGCCAACAAGCCAACAAACCAACAAACCAACAAACCAACACGCCAACAAGCCAACAAACCAACAAAATTACAAACCAACAAGCCAACAAACCAACAAACCAACAAGCCAACAAACCAACAAACCAACAAACCAACAAACCAACAAACCAACAATCCAACAAACCAACAAACCAACAAACCAACAAACCAACAAACCAATTAACCAACAAACCAACAAACCAACAAACCAACAAGCCAACAAACCAACAAACCAACAAGCCAACAAGCCAAGAAACCAACAAACTAACAAACCAACAAACGAACTAACCAACAAACCAACAAGCCAACAAGCCAAAAAACCAACAAACCAACAAACCAACAAACCAACAAACCAAGTAACCAACAAGCCAACAAGCCAACAAACCAACAAACCAACAAACCAACAAACCAACAAACCACCAAACCAACAAGCCAACAAGCCAACAAACCAACAAACCAACAAACCAACACGCCAACAAGCCAACAAACCAACAAAATTACAAACCAACAAGCCAACAAACCAACAAACCAACAAGCCAACAAACCAACAAACCAACAAACCAAGTAACCAACAAGCCAACAAACCAACAAACCAACAAACCAAAAAACCAACAAACCAACAAGCAAACAATCCAGCAAACCAACAAGCCAACAAACGAACAAACCAACAAGCCAACAAGCCAACAAACCAACAAACCAACATACCAACAAACCAACAAACCAACAAACAAACAAACCAACAAACGAACAAACCAACAAACTAACAAACCAACAAACCAACAAGCCAACAAGTCAACAAACCAACAAACCAACAAACCAACAAACGAACAAACCAACAAACCAACAAATTAACAAGCCAACAAGCCAACAAACCAACAAGCCAACAAACCAACACGCCAACAAGCAAACAAACCAACAAACCAACAAGCCAAAAAACCAACAAACCAACAAACCAACAAACCAACAAGCCAACAAGCCAACAAACCAACAAACAAAAACCCAACAAACCAACAAAGCAACAATCCAACAAGCCAAAAAACCAACAAATCAACAAACCAACAAACCAACAAACCAACAAACCAACAAGCCAACATACCAACAAACCAACAAACCAACAAACCAACAAACCAACAAACCAACAAACCGAAAAACCAACAAGCCAACAAACCACCAAACCAACAAGCCAACAAACCAACAAACCAAAAAACTAACAATCCAACAAACCAACAAACCAACAAGCCAACAAGCCAACAAACCAACAAACAAACAAACGAATAAACCAACAAACCAACAAACCGACCAACCAAAAAACCAACAAACCAACAAACCAACAAGCCAAACAAACCAACAAACAAACCAACAAGCCAACAAGCCAACAAACCAACAAACCAACAAACCAACAAGCCAACAAACCAACAAACCAACAAACCAACAAGCCAACAAACCAACAAACCAACAAACCAACAAACCAACAAGCCAACAAGCCAACAAACCAACAAACCAACAAGCCAACGAACCAATAAACAAACAAACCTACAAGCCAACAAACCAACAAACCAAGAAACCAAGAAACCAAGAAACCAAGAAACCAACAAACCAACAAACCAACAAACCAACAAACCAACAAACCAACAAACCAACAAACCAACAAGCCAACAAACCAACAAACCAACAAACCAACAAACCAACAAACCAACAAACCAACAAAACAACAAACCAACAAGCCAACAAGCCAACACACCAACAAACCAACAAAACAACAAACCAACAAACGAACAAACCAACAAACCAACAAGCCAACAAGCCAACAAAACAACAAACCAACAAACCAACAAACGAACAAACGAACTAACCAACAAACCAACAAGCAAACAAGCCAAAAAACCAACAAACCAACAAACCAACAAACCAACAAACCAACAAACCAAGTAACCAACAAGCCAACAAGCCAACAAACCAACAAGCCAACACACCAACAAACCAACAAAACAACAAACCAACAAACGAACAAACCAACAAACCAACAAGCCAACAAGCCAACAAACCAACAAACCAACAAACTAACAAACCAACAAACGAACTAACCAACAAACCAACAAGCCAACAAGCCAAAAAACCAACAAACCAACAAACCAACAAACCAACAAACCAACAAACCAAGTAACCAACAAGCCAACAAGCCAACAAACCAACAAACCAACAAACCAACAAACCAACAAACCACCAAACCAACAAGCCAACAAGCCAACAAACCAACAAACCAACAAACCAACACGCCAACAAGCCAACAAACCAACAAAATTACAAACCAACAAGCCAACAAACCAACAAACCAACAAGCCAACAAACCAACAAACCAACAAACCAAGTAACCAACAAGCCAACAAGCCAACAAACCAACAAACCAACAAACCAACAAACCAACAAACCACCAAACCAACAAGCCAACAAGCCAACAAACCAACAAACCAACAAACCAACACGCCAACAAGCCAACAAACCAACAAAATTACAAACCAACAAGCCAACAAACCAACAAATCAACAAACCAACAAGCTAACAAGCCAACAAACCAACAAGCCAACAAACGAACAAACTAACAAACCAACAAACCAACAAACCAACAAACCAACAAACCAACAAACCAAGAAACCAACCAACCAACAAACCAACAAACCAACAAACCGACAAACCAACAAACCAACAAACCAACAACCCAGCAAACAAATAAACCAACAAACCAACAAACCAACAAACCAACAAACCAACAAACCAACAAACCAACAAACCAACAAACCAACAAACCAACAATCCAACAAACCAACAAACCAACAAACCAATTAACCAACAAACCAACAAACCAACAAACCAACAAGCCAACAAACCAACAAACCAACAAGCCAAGAAACCAACAAACTAACAAACCAACAAACGAACTAACCAACAAACCGACAAGCCAACAAGCCAAAAAACCAACAAACCAACAAACCAACAAACCAACAAACCAACAAACCAAGTAACCAACAAGCCAACAAGCCAACAAACCAACAAACCAACAAACCAACAAACCAAAAAACCACCAAACCAACAAGCCAACAAGCCAACAAACCAACAAACCAACAAACCAACACGCCAACAAGCCAACAAACTAACAAAATTACAAACCAACAAGCCAACAAACCAACAAACCAACAAGCCAACAAACCAACAAACCAACAAACCAAGTAACCAACAAGCCAACAAACTAATAAACCAACAAACCAACAAGCCAACAAGCCAACAAACCAACAAACCAACAAAGCAATAAGCCAACAAGCCAACCAACCAACAAACCAACAAGCCAACAAACCAACAAACCAACAAGCCAACAAGCCAACAAACCAACAAACCAACAAACCAACAAGCCAACAAACCAACAAACCAACAAGCCAACAATCCTACAAACCAAAAAACTAACAAGCCAACAAACCAACAAACCAACAAGCCAACAAGCCAACAAACCAACAAACCAACAAACGAATTAAATCAACAAACCAACAAACCAACAAACCAACAAACCAACAAGCCAACAAACCAACAAACCAACAAGCCAACAAGCCAACAAAACAACAAACCAACAAACCAACAAACGAACAAACGAACTAACCAACAAACCAACAAGCAAACAAGCCAAAAAACCAACAAACCAACAAACCAACAAACCAACAAACCAACAAACCAAGTAACCAACAAGCCAACAAGCCAACAAACCAACAAGCCAACACACCAACAAACCAACAAAACAACAAACCAACAAACGAACAAACCAACAAACCAACAAGCCAACAAGCCAACAAACCAACAAACCAACAAACTAACAAACCAACAAACGAACTAACCAACAAACCAACAAGCCAACAAGCCAAAAAACCAACAAACCAACAAACCAACAAACCAACAAACCAACAAACCAAGTAACCAACAAGCCAACAAGCCAACAAACCAACAAACCAACAAACCAACAAACCAACAAACCACCAAACCAACAAGCCAACAAGCCAACAAACCAACAAACCAACAAACCAACACGCCAACAAGCCAACAAACCAACAAAATTACAAACCAACAAGCCAACAAACCAACAAACCAACAAGCCAACAAACCAACAAACCAACAAACCAAGTAACCAACAAGGAACAAGCCAACAAACCAACAAACCAACAAACCAACAAACCAACAAACCACCAAACCAACAAGCCAACAAGCCAACAAACCAACAAACCAACAAACCAACACGCCAACAAGCCAACAAACCAACAAAATTACAAACCAACAAGCCAACAAACCAACAAATCAACAAACCAACAAGCTAACAAGCCAACAAACCAACAAGCCAACAAACGAACAAACTAACAAACCAACAAACCAACAAACCAACAAACCAACAAACCAACAAACCAAGAAACCAACCAACCAACAAACCAACAAACCAACAAACCGACAAACCAACAAACCAACAAACCAACAACCCAGCAAACGAATAAACCAACAAACCAACAAACCAACAAACCAACAAACCAACAAACCAACAAACCAACAAACCAACAAACCAACAAACCAACAATCCAACAAACCAACAAACCAACAAACCAATTAACCAACAAACCAACAAACCAACAAACCAACAAGCCAACAAACCAACAAACCAACAAGCCAAGAAACCAACAAACTAACAAACCAACAAACGAACTAACCAACAAACCGACAAGCCAACAAGCCAAAAAACCAACAAACCAACAAACCAACAAACCAACAAACCAACAAACCAAGTAACCAACAAGCCAACAAGCCAACAAACCAACAAACCAACAAACCAACAAACCAAAAAACCACCAAACCAACAAGCCAACAAGCCAACAAACCAACAAACCAACAAACCAACACGCCAACAAGCCAACAAACTAACAAAATTACAAACCAACAAGCCAACAAACCAACAAACCAACAAGCCAACAAACCAACAAACCAACAAACCAAGTAACCAACAAGCCAACAAACTAATAAACCAACAAACCAACAAGCCAACAAGCCAACAAACCAACAAACCAACAAAGCAATAAGCCAACAAGCCAACCAACCAACAAACCAACAAGCCAACAAACCAACAAACCAACAAGCCAACAAGCCAACAAACCAACAAACCAACAAACCAACAAGCCAACAAACCAACAAACCAACAAGCCAACAAACCTACAAACCAAAAAACTAACAAGCCAACAAACCAACAAACCAACAAGCCAACAAGCCAACAAACCAACAAACCAACAAACGAATTAAATCAACAAACCAACAAACCAACAAACCAACAAACCAACAAGCCAACAAACCAACAAACCAACAAACCAAAAAACCAACAAACCAACAAGCAAACAAGCCAACAAACCAACAAGCCAACAAACGAACAAACCAACAAGCCAACAAGCCAACAAACCAACAAACCAACATACCAACAAACCAACAAACCAACAAACAAACAAACCAACAAACGAACAAACCAACAAACGAACAAACCAACAAACCAACAAGCCAACAAGTCAACAAACCAACAAACCAACAAACCAACAAACGAACAAACCAACAAATTAACAAGCCAACAAGCCAACAAACCAACAAGCCAACAAACCAACACGCCAACAAGCAAACAAACCAACAAACCAACAAACAAACAAACCAACAAACCAACAAACCAACAAACCAACAAGCCAACAAACCAACAAACCAACAAACCAACAAACCAACAAGCCAACAAGCCAACAAACCAACAAACAAAAACCCAACAAACCAACAAAGCAACAAGCCAACAAGCCAAAGAACCAACAAATCAACAAACCAACAAACCAACAAACCAACAAACCAACAAGCCAACATACCAACAAACCAACAAACTAATAAACCAACAAACCAACAAGCCAACAAGCCAACAAACCAACAAACCAACAAAGCAATAAGCCAACAAGCCAACCAACCAACAAACCAAAAAGCCAACAAACCAACAAACCAACAAGCCAACAAGCCAACAAACCAACAAACCAACAAACCAACAAGCCAACAAACCAACAAACCAACAAGCCAACAAACCTACAAACCAAAAAACTAACAAGCCAACAAACCAACAAACCAACAAGCCAACAAGCCAACAAACCAACAAACCAACAAACGAATTAAATCAACAAACCAACAAACCAACAAACCAACAAACCAACAAGCCAACAAACCAACAAACCAACAAACCAAAAAACCAACAAACCAACAAGCAAACAAGCCAACAAACCAACAAGCCAACAAACGAACAAACCAACAAGCCAACAAGCCAACAAACCAACAAACCAACATACCAACAAACCAACAAACCAACAAACAAACAAACCAACAAACGAACAAACCAACAAACGAACAAACCAACAAACCAACAAGCCAACAAGTCAACAAACCAACAAACCAACAAACCAACAAACGAACAAACCAACAAATTAACAAGCCAACAAGCCAACAAACCAACAAGCCAACAAACCAACACGCCAACAAGCAAACAAACCAACAAACCAACAAACAAACAAACCAACAAACCAACAAACCAACAAACCAACAAGCCAACAAACCAACAAACCAACAAACCAACAAACCAACAAGCCAACAAGCCAACAAACCAACAAAAAAAACCCAACAAACCAACAAAGCAACAAGCCAACAAGCCAAAAAACCAACAAATCAACAAACCAACAAACCAACAAACCAACAAACCAACAAGCCAACATACCAACAAACCAACAAACCAACAAACCAACAAACCAACAAACCAACAAACCGACAAACCAACAAGCCAACAAACCACCAAACCAACAAGCCAACAAACCAACAAACCAAAAAACTAACAATCCAACAAACCAACAAACCAACAAGCCAACAAGCCAACAAACCAACAAACAAACAAACGAATAAACCAACAAACCAACAAACCAACAAACCGACCAACCAAAAAACCAACAAACCAACAAACCAACAAGCCAAACAAACCAACAAACAAACCAACAAGCCAACAAGCAAACAAACCAACAAACGAACAAACCAACAAACCAACAAGCCAACAAACCAACAAACCAACAAACCAACAAACCAACAAGCGAACAAGCCAACAAACCAACAAACCAACAAGCCAACGAACCAATAAACAAACAAACCTACAAGCCAACAAACCAACAAACCAAGAAACCAAGAAACCAAGAAACCAAGAAACCAACAAACCAACAAACCAACAAACCAACAAACCAACAAACCAACAAGCCAACAAACCAACAAACCAACAAACCAACAAACCAACAAACCAACAAACCAACAAAACAACAAACCAACAAGCCAACAAGCCAACAAGCCAACACACCAACAAACCAACAAAACAACAAACCAACAAACGAACAAACCAACAAACCAACAAGCCAACAAGCCAACAAACCAACAAACCAACAAACCAACAAACGAACAAACCAACAAACCAACAAATTAACAAGCCAACAAGCCAACAAACCAACAAGCCAACAAACCAACAAACCAACAAACCAACAAGCCAACAAGCCAACAAACCAACAAACAAAAACCCAACAAACCAACAAAGCAACAAGCCAACAAGCCAACAGACCAACAAATCAACAAACCAACAAACCAACAAACCAACAAACCAACAAACAAAAACCCAACAAACCAACAAAGCAACAAGCCAACAAGCCAACAGACCAACAAATCAACAAACCAACAAACCAACAAACCAACAAACCAACAAACCAACAAGCCAACATACCAACAAACCAACAAACCAACAAACCGACCAACCAAAAAACCAACAAACCAACAAACCAACAAGCCAAACAAACCAACAAACAAACCAACAAGCCAACAAGCAAACAAACCAACAAACGAACAAACCAACAAACCAACAAGCCAACAAACCAACAAACCAACAAACCAACAAACCAACAAGCGAACAAGCCAACAAACCAACAAACCAACAAGCCAACGAACCAATAAACAAACAAACCTACAAGCCAACAAACCAACAAACCAAGAAACCAAGAAACCAAGAAACCAAGAAACCAACAAACCAACAAACCAACAAACCAACAAACCAACAAACCAACAAGCCAACAAACCAACAAACCAACAAACCAACAAACCAACAAACCAACAAACCAACAAAACAACAAACCAACAAGCCAACAAGCCAACAAGCCAACACACCAACAAACCAACAAAACAACAAACCAACAAACGAACAAACCAACAAACCAACAAGCCAACAAGCCAACAAACCAACAAACCAACAAACCAACAAACGAACAAACCAACAAACCAACAAATTAACAAGCCAACAAGCCAACAAACCAACAAGCCAACAAACCAACAAACCAACAAACCAACAAGCCAACAAGCCAACAAACCAACAAACAAAAACCCAACAAACCAACAAAGCAACAAGCCAACAAGCCAACAGACCAACAAATCAACAAACCAACAAACCAACAAACCAACAAACCAACAAACCAACAAGCCAACATACCAACAAACCAACAAACCAACAAACCAACAAACCAACAAACCAACAAACCAACAAACCAACAAACCGACAAACCAACAAGCCAACAAACCACCAAACCAACAAGCCAACAAACCAACAAACCAAAAAACTAACAATCCAACAAATCAACAAACCAACAAGCCAACAAGCCAACAAACCAACAAACAAACAAACGAATAAACCAACAAACCAACAAACCAACAAACCGACCAACCAAAAAACCAACAAACCAACAAACTAACAAGCCAAACAAACCAACAAACAAACCAACAAGCCAACAAGCCAACAAACCAACAAACCAACAAACCAACAAGCCAACAAACCAACAAACCAACAAACCAACAAGCCAACAAACCAACAAACCAACAAACAAACAAACCAACAAGCCAACAAGCCAACAAACCAACAAACCAACAAACCAACAAGCCAACAAACCAACAAACCAACAAGCCAACATAACAAACAAACCAACAAACCAACAAACCAACAAACCAACAAACCGACAAACCAACAAGCCAACAAACCACCAAACCAACAAGCCAACAAACCAACAAACCAAAAAACTAACAATCCAACAAATCAACAAACCAACAAGCCAACAAGCCAACAAACCAACAAACAAACAAACGAATAAACCAACAAACCAACAAACCAACAAACCGACCAACCAAAAAACCAACAAACCAACAAACCAACAAGCCAAACAAACCAACAAACAAACCAACAAGCCAACAAGCCAACAAACCAACAAACCAACAAACCAACAAGCCAACAAACCAACAAACCAACAAACCAACAAGCCAACAAACCAACAAACCAACAAACAAACAAACCAACAAGCCAACAAGCTAACAAACCAACAAACCAACAAACCAACAAGCCAACGAACCAATGAACCAACAAACCTACAAGCCAACAAACCAACAAACCAAGAAACCAAGAAACCAACAAACCAACAAACCAACAAACCAACAAACCAACAAACCAACAAACCAACAAGTCAACAAACCAACAAACCAACAAACCAACAAACCAACAAACTAACAAATTAACAAACCAACAAAACAACAAACCAACAAGCCAACAAACCAACAAACCAACAAACCAACAAACCAACAAACCAACAAGCCAACAAACAAACAAACCAACAAACGAACAAACAAATAAACAAACAAACCAACAAACCAACAAGCCAACAAGCCAACAAACCAACAAACCAACAAACCAACAAACCAAGTAACCAACAAACCAACAAACGAACAAACCAACATACAAACAAACAAACAAGCGAACAAACCAACAAACCAACAAACCAACAAGCCAACAAGCCAACAAACCAACAAGCCAACAAACGAACAAACTAACAAACCAACAAACCAACAAACCAACAAACCAACAAACCAACAAACCAACAAACCAACAAACCAACAAACCAACAAACCAACAAACCAGGAAACTAACAAATAAACAAACCAACAAGCCAACAAACCAACAAACTAACAAACCAACAAACAAACAAACAAACAAACCAACAATCCAACAAACCAACAAACCAACAAACCAATTAACCAACAAACCAACAAACCAACAAACCAACAAGCCAACTAACCAACAAACCAACAAGCCAAGAAACCAACAAACTAACAAACCAACAAACGAACTAACCAACAAACCAACAAGCCAACAAGCCAAAAAACCAACAAACCAACAAACCAACAAACCAACAAACCAACAAACCAAGTAACCAACAAGCCAACAAGCCAACAAACCAACAAACCAACAAACCAACAAACCAACAAACCACCAAACCAACAAGCCAACAAGCCAACAAACCAACAAACCAACAAACCAACACGCCAACAAGCCAACAAACCAACAAAATTACAAACCAACAAGCCAACAAACCAACAAACCAACAAACAACAAACAAACAAACCAACAAACCAAGTAACCAACAAGCCAACAAACTAATAAACCAACAAACCAACAAGCCAACAAGCCAACAAACCAACAAACCAACAAAGCAATAAGCCAACAAGCCAACCAACCAACAAACCAACAAGCCAACAAACCAACAAACCAACAAGCCAACAAGCCAACAAACCAACAAACCAACAAACCAACAAGCCAACAAACCAACAAACCAACAAGCCAACAAACCTACAAACCAAAAAACTAACAAGCCAACAAACCAACAAACCAACAAGCCAACAAGCCAACAAACCAACAAACCAACAAACGAATTAAATCAACAAACCAACAAACCAACAAACCAACAAACCAACAAGCCAACAAACCAACAAACCAACAAACCAAAAAACCAACAAACCAACAAGCAAACAAGCCAACAAACAAACAAGCCAACAAACGAACAAACCAACAAGCCAACAAGCCAACAAACCAACAAACCAACATACCAACAAACCAACAAACCAACAAACAAACAAACCAACAAACGAACAAACCAACAAACGAACAAACCAACAAACCAACAAGCCAACAAGTCAACAAACCAACAAACCAACAAACCAACAAACGAACAAACCAACAAATTAACAAGCCAACAAGCCAACAAACCAACAAGCCAACAAACCAACACGCCAACAAGCAAACAAACCAACAAACCAACAAACAAACAAACCAACAAACCAACAAACCAACAAACCAACAAGCCAACAAACCAACAAACCAACAAACCAACAAACCAACAAGCCAACAAGCCAACAAACCAACAAACAAAAACCCAACAAACCAACAAAGCAACAAGCCAACAAGCCAAAAAACCAACAAATCAACAAACCAACAAACCAACAAACCAACAAACCAACAAACCAACAAGCCAACATACCAACAAACCAACAAACCAACAAACCAACAAACCAACAAACCAACAAACCGACAAACCAACAAGCCAACAAACCACCAAACCAACAAGCCAACAAACCAACAAACCAAAAAACTAACAATCCAACAAACCAACAAACCAACAAGCCAACAAGCCAACAAACCAACAAACAAACAAACGAATAAACCAACAAACCAACAAACCAACAAACCGACCAACCAAAAAACCAACAAACCAACAAACCAACAAGCCAAACAAACCAACAAACAAACCAACAAGCCAACAAGCCAACAAACCAACAAACCAACAAACCAACAAACCAACAAGCCAACAAACCAACAAACCAACAAACCAACAAACCAACAAGCCAACAAGCCAACAAACCAACAAACCAACAAGCCAACGAACCAATAAACAAACAAACCTACAAGCCAACAAACCAACAAACCAAGAAACCAAGAAACCAAGAAACCAAGAAACCAACAAACCAACAAACCAACAAACCAACAAACCAACAAACCAACAAACCAACAAGCCAACAAACCAACAAACCAACAAACCAACAAACCAACAAACCAACAAAACAACAAACCAACAAGCCAACAAGCCAACAAGCCAACACACCAACAAACCAACAAAACAACAAACCAACAAACGAACAAACCAACAAACCAACAAGCCAACAAGCCAACAAACCAACAAACCAATAAACCAACAAACGAACAAACCAACAAACCAACAAATTAACAAGCCAACAAGCCAACAAACCAACAAGCCAACAAACCAACAAACCAACAAACCAACAAGCCAACAAGCCAACAAACCAACAAACAAAAACCCAACAAACCAACAAAGCAACAAGCCAACAAGCCAACAGACCAACAAATCAACAAACCAACAAACCAACAAACCAACAAACCAACAAGCCAACATACCAACAAACCAACAAACCAACAAACCAACAAACCAACAAACCAACAAACCGACAAACCAACAAGCCAACAAACCACCAAACCAACAAGCCAACAAACCAACAAACCAAAAAACTAACAATCCAACAAATCAACAAACCAACAAGCCAACAAGCCAACAAACCAACAAACAAACAAACGAATAAACCAACAAACCAACAAACCAACAAACCGACCAACCAAAAAACCAACAAACCAACAAACCAACCAGCCAAACAAACCAACAAACAAACCAACAAGCCAACAAGCCAACAAACCAACAAACCAACAAACCAACAAGCCAACAAACCAACAAACCAACAAACCAACAAGCCAACAAACCACCAAACCAACAAACAAACAAACCAACAAACCAAAAAACTAACAATCCAACAAATCAACAAACCAACAAGCCAACAAACCAACAAACCAAAAAACTAACAATCCAACAAATCAACAAACCAACAAGCCAACAAGCCAACAAACCAACAAACCAACAAGCCAAACAAACCAACAAACAAACCAACAAGCCAACAAGCCAACAAACCAACAAACCAACAAGCCAACAAGCCAACAAACCAACAAACCAACAAACCAACAAGCCAACAAACCAACAAACCAACAAACCAACAAGCCAACAAACCAACAAACCAACAAACAAACAAACCAACAAGCCAACAAGCCAACAAACCAACAAACCAACAAACCAACAAGCCAACAAATCAACAAACCAACAAGCCAACATAACAAACAAACCAACAAACCAACAAACCAACAAACCAACAAACCAACAAACCGACAAACCAACAAGCCAACAAACCACCAAACCAACAAGCCAACAAACCAACAAACCAAAAAACTAACAATCCAACAAATCAAGAAACCAACAAGCCAACAAGCCAACAAACCAACAAACAAACAAACGAATAAACCGACAAACCAACAAACCAACAAACCGACCAACCAAAAAACCAACAAACCAACAAACCAACAAGCCAAACAAACCAACAAACAAACCAACAAGCCAACAAGCCAACAAACCAACAAACCAACAAACCAACAAGCCAACAAACCAACAAACCAACAAACCAACAAGCCAACAAACCAACAAACCAACAAACAAACAAACCAACAAGCCAACAAGCCAACAAACCAACAAACCAACAAACCAACAAGCCAACGAACCAATGAACCAACAAACCTACAAGCCAACAAACCAACAAACCAAGAAACCAACAAACCAACAAACCAACAAACCAACAAACCAACAAACCAACAAACCAACAAGTCAACAAACCAACAAACCAACAAACCAACAAACCAACAAACTAACAAACCAACAAACCAACAAAACAACAAACCAACAAGCCAACAAACCAACAAACCAACAAGCCAACGAACCAATGAACCAACAAACCTACAAGCCAACAAACCAACAAACCAAGAAACCAAGAAACCAACAAACCAACAAACCAACAAACTAACAAACCAACAAACCAACAAACCAACAAGTCAACAAACCAACAAACCAACAAACCAACAAACCAACAAACCAACAAACCAACAAACCAACAAGCCAACAAACAAACAAACCAACAAACGAACAAACAAATAAACAAACAAACCAACAAACCAACAAGCCAACAAGCCAACAAACCAACAAACCAACAAACCAACAAACCAAGTAACCAACAAACCAACAAACGAACAAACCAACAAACAAACAAACAAACAAGCGAACAAACCAACAAACCAACAAACCAACAAGCCAATAAGCCAACAAACCAACAAGCCAACAAACGAACAAACTAACAAACCAACAAACCAACAAACCAACAAACCAACAAACCAACAAACCAACAAACCAACAAACCAACAAACCAACAAACCAACAAACCAGGAAACTAACAAATAAACAAACCAACAAGCCAACAAACCAACAAACTAACAAACCAACAAACAAACAAACAAACAAACCAACAATCCAACAAACCAACAAACCAACAAACCAATTAAACAACAAACCAACAAACCAACAAACCAACAAGCCAATAAACCAACAAACCAACAAGCCAAGAAACCAACAAACTAACAAACCAACAAACGAACTAACCAACAAACCAACAAGCCAACAAGCCAAAAAACCAACAAACCAACAAACCAACAAACCAACAAACCAACAAACCAAGTAACCAACAAGCCAACAAGCCAACAAACCAACAAACCAACAAACCAACAAACCAACAAACCACCAAACCAACAAGCCAATAAGCCAACAAACCAACAAACCAACAAACCAACACGCCAACAAGCCAACAAACCAACAAAATTACAAACCAACAAGCCAACAAACCAACAAACCAACAAGCCAACAAACCAACAAACCAACAAACCAAGTAACCAACAAGCCAACAAACTAATAAACCAACAAACCAACAAGCCAACAAGCCAACAAGCCAACAAACCAACAAACCAACAAAGCAATAAGCCAACAAGCCAACCAACCAACAAACCAACAAGCCAACAAACCAACAAACCAACAAGCCAACAAGCCAACAAACCAACAAACCAACAAACCAACAAGCCAACAAACCAACAAACCAACAAGCCAACAAACCTACAAACCAAAAAACTAACAAGCCAACAAACCAACAAACCAACAAGCCAACAAGCCAACAAACCAACAAACCAACAAACGAATTAAATCAACAAACCAACAAACCAACAAACCAACAAACCAACAAACCAACAAGCCAACAAACCAACAAACCAACAAACCAAAAAACCAACAAACCAACAAGCAAACAAGCCAACAAACCAACAAGCCAACAAACGAACAAACCAACAAGCCAACAAGCCAACAAACCAACAAACCAACATACCAAAAAACCAACAAACCAACAAACAAACAAACCAACAAACGAACAAACCAACAAACGAACAAACCAACAAACCAACAAGCCAACAAGTCAACAAACCAACAAACCAACAAACCAACAAACGAACAAACCAACAAATTAACAAGCCAACAAGCCAACAAACCAACAAGCCAACAAACCAACACGCCAACAAGCAAACAAACCAACAAACCAACAAACCAACAAACAAACAAACCAACAAACCAACAAACCAACAAACCAACAAGCCAACAAACCAACAAACCAACAAACCAACAAACCAACAAGCCAACAAGCCAACAAACCAACAAACAAAAACCCAACAAACCAACAAAGCAACAAGCCAACAAGCCAAAAAACCAACAAATCAACAAACCAACAAACCAACAAACCAACAAACCAACAAGCCAACATACCAACAAACCAACAAACCAACAAACCAACAAACCAACAAACCAACAAACCGACAAACCAACAAGCCAACAAACCACCAAACCAACAAGCCAACAAACCAACAAACCAAAAAACTAACAATCCAACAAACCAACAAACCAACAAGCCAACAAGCCAACAAACCAACAAACAAACAAACGAATAAACCAACAAACCAACAAACCAACAAACCGACCAACCAAAAAACCAACAAACCAACAAACCAACAAGCCAAACAAACCAACAAACAAACCAACAAGCCAACAAACCAACAAACCAACAAACCAACAAACCAACAAACCAACAAGCCAACAAACCAACAAACCAACAAACCAACAAACCAACAAGCCAACAAGCCAACAAACCAACAAACCAACAAGCCAACGAACCAATAAACAAACAAACCTACAAGCCAACAAACCAACAAACCAAGAAACCAAGAAACCAAGAAACCAAGAAACCAACAAACCAACAAACCAACAAACCAACAAACCAACAAACCAACAAACCAACAAGCCAACAAACCAACAAACCAACAAACCAACAAACCAACAAACCAACAAACCAACAAAACAACAAACCAACAAGCCAACAAGCCAACAAGCCAACACACCAACAAACCAACAAAACAACAAAACAACAAACCAACAAACGAACAAACCAACAAACCAACAAGCCAACAAGCCAACAAACCAACAAACCAACAAACCAACAAACGAACAAACCAACAAAGCAACAAATTAACAAGCCAACAAGCCAACAAACCAACAAGCCAACAAACCAACAAACCAACAAACCAACAAGCCAACAAGCCAACAAACCAACAAACAAAAACCCAACAAACCAACAAAGCAACAAGCCAACAAGCCAACAGACCAACAAATCAACAAACCAACAAACCAACAAACCAACAAACCAACAAGCCAACATACCAACAAACCAACAAACCAACAAACCAACAAACCAACAAACCAACAAACCGACAAACCAACAAGCCAACAAACCACCAAACCAACAAGCCAACAAACCAACAAACCAAAAAACTAACAATCCAACAAATCAACAAACCAACAAGCCAACAAGCCAACAAACCAACAAACAAACAAACGAATAAACCAACAAACCAACAAACCAACAAACCGACCAACCAAAAAACCAACAAACCAACAAACCAACAAGCCAAACAAACCAACAAACAAACCAACAAGCCAACAAGCCAACAAACCAACAAACCAACAAACCAACAAGCCAACAAACCAACAAACCAACAAACCAACAAGCCAACAAACCAACAAACAAACAAACAAACAAACCAACAAGCCAACAAGCCAACAAACCAACAAACCAACAAACCAACAAGCCAACAAACCAACAAACCAACAAGCCAACATAACAAACAAACCAACAAACCAACAAACCAACAAACCAACAAACCGACAAACCAACAAGCCAACAAACCACCAAACCAACAAGCCAACAAACCAACAAACCAAAAAACTAACAATCCAACAAATCAACAAACCAACAAGCCAACAAGCCAACAAACCAACAAACAAACAAACGAATAAACCAACAAACCAACAAACCAACAAACCGACCAACCAAAAAACCAACAAACCAACAAACCAACAAGCCAAACAAACCAACAAACAAACCAACAAGCCAACAAGCCAACAAACCAACAAACCAACAAACCAACAAGCCAACAAACCAACAAACCAACAAACCAACAAGCCAACAAACCAACAAACCAACAAACAAACAAACCAACAAGCCAACAAGCCAACAAGCCAACAAACCAACAAACCAACAAGCCAACGAACCAATGAACCAACAAACCTACAAGCCAACAAACCAACAAACCAAGAAACCAAGAAACCAACAAACCAACAAACCAACAAACCAACAAACCAACAAACCAACAAGTCAACAAACCAACAAACCAACAAACCAACAAACCAACAAACTAACAAACCAACAAACCAAGAAAACAACAAACCAACAAGCCAACAAACCAACAAGCCAACAAACCAACAAACCAACAAACCAACAAACCAACAAACCAACAAACCAACAAGCCAACAAACAAACAAACCAACAAACGAACAAACAAATAAACAAACAAACCAACAAACCAACAAGCCAACAAGCCAACAAACCAGCAAACCAACAAACCAACAAACCAAGTAACCAACAAACCAACAAACGAACAAACCAACAAACAAACAAACAAGCGAACAAACCAACAAACCAACAAACCAACAAGCCAACAAGCCAACAAACCAACAAGCCAACAAACGAACAAACTAACAAACCAACAAACCAACAAACCAACAAACCAACAAACCAACAAACCAACAAACCAACAAACCAACAAACCAACAAACCAACAAACCAGAAAACTAACAAATAAACAAACCAACAAGCCAACAAACCAACAAACTAACAAACCAACAAACAAACAAACAAACAAACAAATAAACCAACAAACCAACAAACCAACAAACCAACAAACCAACAAACCAAAAAACCAACAAACCAACAAACCAACAAGCCAACAAACCAACAAACTAACAAACCAACAAACCAACAAAACAACAAACCAACAAGCCAACATACCAACAAACCAACAAACCAATTAACCAACAAACCAACAAACCAACAAACCAACAAGCCAACAAACCATCATACCAACAAGCCAACAAGCCAACAAACCAAGAAACCTACAAACCAACAAACGATCTAACCACCAAACCAACAAGCCAACAAGCCAACAAACCAACAAACCAACCAACCAACAAACCAACAAACCAAGTAACCAACAAGCCAACAAACAAACAAACCAACAAACCAACAAGCCAACAAGGAAACAAACCAACAAACCACCAAACCAACAAGCCAACAAACCAACAAACCAACAAGCCAAAAAACCAACAAACCAATAAGCCAACAAGCCAACAAACCAACAAACCAACAAACCAACAAACCAACAAGCCAACAAACCAACAAACCAACAAACCAATTAACCAACAAACCAACAAACCAACAAACCAACAAGCCAACATACCAACAAACCAACAAACCAACAAACCAACAAACCAACAAACCGACAAACCAACAAGCCAACAAACCACCAAACCAACAAGCCAACAAACCAACAAACCAAAAAACTAACAATCCAACAAACCAACAAACCAACAAGCCAACAAGCCAACAAACCAACAAACAAACAAACGAATAAACCAACAAACCAGCAAAACAACAAACCGACCAACCAAAAAACCAACAAACCAACAAACCAACAAGCCAAACAAACCAACAAACAAACCAACAAGCCAACAAGCCAACAAACCAACAAACCAACAAACCAACAAACCAACAAGCCAACAAACCAACAAACCAACAAACCAACAAGCCAACAAACCAACAAACCAACAAACCAACAAAACAACAAGCCAACAAGCCAACAAACCAACAAACCAACAAGCCAACGAACCAATAAATCAACAAACCTACAAGCCAACAAACCAACAAACCAAGAAACCAACAAACCAACAAACCAACAAACCAACAAGCCAACAAACCGACCAACCAAAAAACCAACAAACCAACAAACCAACAAGCCAAACAAACCAACAAACAAACCAACAAGCCAACAAGCCAAAAAACCAACAAACCAACAAACCAACAAGCCAACAAACCAACAAACCAACAAACCAACAAGCCAACAAACCAACAAACCAACAAACCAACAAAACAACAAGCCAACAAGCCAACAAACCAACAAACCAACAAGCCAACGAACCAATAAATCAACAAACCTACAAGCCAACAAACCAACAAACCAAGAAACCAACAAACCAACAAACCAACAAACCAACAAACCAACAAACCAACAAACCAACAAACCAACAAACCAACAAGCCAACAAACCAACAAACCAACAAACCAACAAACCAACAAACGAACAAACCAACAAAACAACAAACCAACAAGCCAACAAACCAACAAACCAACAAACCAACAAACCAACAAGCCAACAAACCAACAAACAAATAAACCAACAAACTAACAAACCAAGAAACCAACAAACCAAAAAACCAACAAACCAACAAGCCAACAAGCCAACAAACCAACAAACCAACAAACTAACAAACCAACAAACGAACTAACCAACAAACCAACAAACCAACAAACCAACAAGCCAACAAGCCAACAAACCAACAAACCAACAAGCCCACAAACCAACAAAACAACAAGCCAACAAGCCAACAAACCAACAAACCAACAAGCCAACGAACCAATAAATCAACAAACCTACAAGCCAACAAACCAACAAACCAAGAAACCAACAAACCAACAAACCAACAAACCAACAAGCCAACAAACCGACCAACCAAAAAACCAACAAACCAAAAAACTAACAATCCAACAAACCAACAAACCAACAAGCCAACAAGCCAACAAACCAACAAACAAACAAACGAATAAACCAACAAACCAGCAAACCAACAAACCGACCAACCAAAAAACCAACAAACCAACAAGCCAACAAACCAACAAACCAACAAACCAACAAGCCAACAAACCAACAAACCAACAAACCAACAAAACAACAAGCCAACAAGCCAACAAACCAACAAACCAACAAGCCAACGAACCAATAAATCAACAAACCTACAAGCCAACAAACCAACAAACCAAGAAACCAACAAACCAACAAACCAACAAACCAACAAGCCAACAAACCGACCAACCAAAAAACCAACAAACCAACAAACCAACAAGCCAAACAAACCAACAAACAAACCAACAAGCCAACAAGCCAAAAAACCAACAAACCAACAAACCAACAAGCCAACAAACCAACAAACCAACAAACCAACAAGCCAACAAACCAACAAACCAACAAACCAACAAAACAACAAGCCAACAAGCCAACAAACCAACAAACCAACAAGCCAACGAACCAATAAATCAACAAACCTACAAGCCAACAAACCAACAAACCAAGAAACCAACAAACCAACAAACCAACAAACCAACAAACCAACAAACCAACAAACCAACAAACCAACAAACCAACAAGCCAACAAACCAACAAACCAACAAACCAACAAACCAACAAACGAACAAACCAACAAAACAACAAACCAACAAGCCAACAAACCAACAAACCAACAAACCGACAAACCAACAAACCAACAAGCCAACAAACAAACAAACCAACAAACGAACAAACAAACAAACAAACAAACCTACAAACCAACAAGCCAACAAGCCAACAAACCAACAAACCAACAAACCAACAAACCAAGTAACCAACAAACCAACAAACGAACAAACCAACAAACAAACAAACAAACAAGCGAACAAACCAACAAACCAACAAACCAACAAGCCAACAAGCAAACAAACCAACAAGCCAACAAACAAACGAACTAACAAACCAACAAACCAACAAACCAACAAACCAACAAACCAATAAACCAACAAACCAACAAACCAACAAACCAACAAACCAACAAACCAACAAACCAACAAACCAACAAACCAACAAACCAGGAAACAAACAAACAAACAAACAAACAAGCCAACAAACCAACAAACTAACAAACCAACCAACAAACAAACAAACAAACAAATAAACCAACAAACCAACAAACCACCAAACCAACAAACCAACAAACCAAAAAACCAACAAACCAACAAACCAACATGCCAACAAACCAACAAACCAACAAACCAATTAACCAACAAACCAACAAACCAACAAACCAACAAGCCAACAAACCATCATACCAAAAAGCCAACAAGCCAACAAACCAAGAAACCTACAAACCAACAAACAATCTAACCACCAAACCAACAAGCCAACAAGCCAACAAACCAACAAACCAACAAACCAACAAACCAACAAACCAAGTAACCAACAAACCAACAAACCAACAAACCAACAAACCAACAAGCCAACAAGGAAACAAACCAACAAACCACCAAACCAACAAGCCAACAAACCAACAAACCAACAAGCCAAAAAACCAACAAACCAATAAGCCAATAAGCCAACAAACCAACAAACTAACAAACCAACAAGCCAACAAACCAACAAACCAACAAGCCAACAAACCAACAAACCAACAAACCAAGTAACCAAAAAGCCAACAAACTAACAAACCAACAAACCAACAAGCCAACAAGCCAACAAACCAACAAACCAACAAAGCAACAAGCCAACAAGCCAACAAACCAACAAACCAACAAGCCAACAAACCAACAAACCAACAAGCCAACAAGCCAACAAACCAACAAACAAACAAACGAATAAACCAACAAACCCACAAACCAACAAACCGACCAACCAAAAAACCAACAAACCAACAAACCAACAAGCCAAACAAACCAACAAACAAACCAACAAGCCAACAAGCCAACAAACCAACAAACCAACAAACCAACAAGCCAACAAACCAACAAACCAACAAACCAACAAGCCAACAAACCAACAAACCAACAAACCAACAAAACAACAAGCCAACAAGCCAACAAACCAACAAACCAACAAGCCAACGAACCAATAAATCAACAAACCTACAAGCCAACAAACCAACAAACCAAGAAACCAACAAACCAACAAACCAACAAACCAACAAACCAACAAACCGACCAACCAAAAAACCAACAAACCAACAAACCAACAAGCCAAACAAACCAACAAACAAACCAACAAGCCAACAAGCCAACAAACCAACAAACCAACAAACCAACAAGCTAACAAACCAACAAACCAACAAACCAACAAGCCAACAAACCAACAAACCAACAAACCAACAAAACAACAAGCCAACAAGCCAACAAACCAACAAACCAACAAGCCAACGAACCAATAAATCAACAAACCTACAAGCCAACAAACCAACAAACCAAGAAACCAACAAACCAACAAACCAACAAACCAACAAACCAACAAACCAACAAACCAACAAACCAACAAACCAACAAACCAACAAACCAACAAACCAACAAGCCAACAAACCAACAAACCAACAAACCAACAAACCAACAAACCAACAAACCAACAAAACAACAAACCAACAAGCCAACAAACCAACAAACCAACAAACCGACAAACCAACAAACCAACAAGCCAACAAACAAACAAACCAACAAACGAACAAACAAACAAACAAACAAACCAACAAACCAACAAGCCAACAAGCCAACAAACCAACAAACCAACAAACCAACAAACCAAGTAACCAACAAACTAACAAACGAACAAACCAACAAACAAACAAACAAACAAGCGAACAAACCAACAAACCAACAAACCAACAAGCCAACAAGCAAACAAACCAACAAGCCAACAAACGAACGAACTAACAAACCAACAAACCAACAAACCAACAAACCAACAAACCAATAAACCAACAAACCAACAAACCAACAAACCAACAAACCAACAAACCAAGTAACCAACAAACCAACAAACCAACAAACCAACAAACCAACAAACCAAGAAACTAACAAACAAACAAACCAACAAGCCAACAAACCAACAAACTAACAAACCAACAAACAAACAAACAAACAAACAAATAAACCAACAAACCAACAAACCACCAAACCAACAAACCAACAAACCAAAAAACCAACAAACCAACAAACCAACAAGCCAACAAACCAACAAACCAACAAACCAATTAACCAACAAACCAACAAACCACCAAACCAACAAACCAACAAACCAAAAAACCAACAAACCAACAAACCAACAAGCCAACAAACCAACAAACCAACAAACCAATTAACCAACAAACCAACAAACCAACAAACCAACAAGCCAACAAACCATCATACCAAAAAGCCAACAAGCCAACAAACCAAGAAACCTACAAACCAACAAACAATCTAACCACCAAACCAACAAGCCAACAAGCCAACAAACCAACAAACCAACAAACCAACAAACCACCAAACCAACAAACCAACAAACCAAAAAACCAACAAACCAACAAACCAACAAGCCAACAAACCAACAAACCAACAAACCAATTAACCAACAAACCAACAAACCAACAAACCAACAAGCCAACAAACCATCATACCAAAAAGCCAACAAGCCAACAAACCAAGAAACCTACAAACCAACAAACAATCTAACCACCAAACCAACAAGCCAACAAGCCAACAAACCAACAAACCAACAAACCAACAAACCAACAAACCAACAAACCAAGTAACCAACAAACCAACAAACCAACAAACCAACAAACCAACAAGCCAACAAGGAAACAAACCAACAAACCACCAAACCAACAAGCCAACAAACCAACAAACCAACAAGCCAAAAAACCAACAAACCAATAAGCCAACAAGCCAACAAACCAACAAACTAACAAACCAACAAGCCAACAAACCAACAAACCAACAAGCCAACAAACCAACAAACCAACAAAGCAACAAGCCAACAAGCCAACAAACCAACAAACCAACAAGCCAACAAACCAACAAACCAACAAGCCAACAAGCCAACAAACCAACAAACCAACAAACCAACAAACCAACAAGCCAACAAACCAACAAACCAAAAAACTAACAATCCAACAAACCAACAAACCAACAAGCCAACAAGCCAACAAACCAACAAACAAACAAACGAATAAACCAACAAACCAACAAACCAACAAACCGACCAACCAAAAAACCAACAAACCAACAAACCAACAAGCCAAACAAACCAACAAACAAACCAACAAGCCAACAAGCCAACAAACCAACAAACCAACAAACCAACAAGCCAACAAACCAACAAACCAACAAACCACCAAACCAACAAACCAACAAACCAAAAAACCATCAAACCAACAAACCAACAAGCCAACAAACCAACAAACCAACAAACCAATTAACCAACAAACCAACAAACCAACAAACCAACAAGCCAACAAACCATCATACCAAAAAGCCAACAAGCCAACAAACCAACAAACCAACAAACCAACAAACCAAGTAACCAACAAACCAACAAACGAACAAACCAACAAACAAACAAACAAACAAGCGAACAAACCAACAAACCAACAAACCAACAAGCCAACAAGCAAACAAACCAACAAGCCAACAAACGAACGAACTAACAAACCAACAAACCAACAAACCAACAAACCAACAAACCAATAAACCAACAAACCAACAAACCAACAAACCAACAAACCAACAAACCAACAAACCAACAAACCAACAAACCAACAAACCAACAAACCAACAAACCAACAAACCAGGAAACTAACAAACAAACAAACCAACAAGCCAACAAACCAACAAACTAACAAACCAACAAACAAACAAACAAACAAACAAATAAACCAACAAACCAACAAACCACCAAACCAACAAACCAACAAACCAAAAAACCAACAAACCAACAAACCAACAAGCCAACAAACCAGCAAACCAACAAACCAATTAACCAACAAACCAACAAACCACCAAACCAACAAACCAACAAACCAAAAAACCAACAAACCAACAAACCAACAAGCCAACAAACCAACAAACCAACAAACCAATTAACCAACAAACCAACAAACCAACAAACCAACAAGCCAACAAACCATCATACCAAAAAGCCAACAAGCCAACAAACCAAGAAACCTACAAACCAACAAACAATCTAACCACCAAACCAACAAGCCAACAAGCCAACAAACAAACAAACCAACAAACCAACAAACCACCAAACCAACAAACCAACAAACCAAAAAACCCCAACAAACCAACAAACCAACAAGCCAACAAACCAACAAACCAACAAACCAATTAACCAACAAACCAACAAACCAACAAACCAACAAGCCAACAAACCATCATACCAAAAAGCCAACAAGCCAACAAACCAAGAAACCTACAAACCAACAAACAATCTAACCACCAAACCAACAAGCCAACAAGCCAACAAACCAACAAACCAACAAACCAACAAACCAACAAACCAACAAACCAAGTAACCAACAAACCAACAAACCAACAAACCAACAAACCAACAAGCCAACAAGGAAACAAACCAACAAACCACCAACCCAACAAGCCAACAAACCAACAAACCAACAAGCCAAAAAACCAACAAACCAATAAGCCAACAAGCCAACAAACCAACAAACTAACAAACCAACAAGCCAACAAACCAACAAACCAACAAGCCAACAAACCAACAAACCAACAAACCAAGTAACCAAAAAGCCAACAAACTAACAAACCAACAAACCAACAAGCCAACAAGCCAACAAACCAACAAACCAACAAAGCAACAAGCCAACAAGCCAACAAACCAACAAACCAACAAGCCAACAAACCAACAAACCAACAAGCCAACAAGCCAACAAACCAACAAACCAACAAACCAACAAACCAACAAGCCAACAAACCAACAAACCAAAAAACTAACAATCCAACAAACCAACAAACCAACAAGCCAACAAGCCAACAAACCAACAAACAAACAAACGAATAAACCAACAAACCAACAAACCAACAAACCGACCAACCAAAAAACCAACAAACCAACAAACCAACAAGCCAAACAAACCAACAAACAAACCAACAAGCCAACAAGCCAACAAACCAACAAACCAACAAACCAACAAGCCAACAAACCAACAAACCAACAAACCAACAAGCCAACAAACCAACAAACCAACAAACCAACAAAACAACAAGCCAACAAGCCAACAAACCAACAAACCAACAAGCCAACGAACCAATAAATCAACAAACCTACAAGCCAACAAACCAACAAACCAAGAAACCAACAAACCAACAAACCAACAAACCAACAAACCAACAAACCGACCAACCAAAAAACCAACAAACCAACAAACCAACAAGCCAAACAAACCAACAAACAAACCAACAAGCCAACAAGCCAACAAACCAACAAACCAACAAACCAACAAGCTAACAAACCAACAAACCAACAAACCAACAAGCCAACAAACCAACAAACCAACAAACCAACAAAACAACAAGCCAACAAGCCAACAAACCAACAAACCAACAAGCCAACGAACCAATAAATCAACAAACCTACAAGCCAACAAACCAACAAACCAAGAAACCAACAAACCAACAAACCAACAAACCAACAAACCAACAAACCAACAAACCAACAAACCAACAAACCAACAAACCAACAAACCAACAAACCAACAAACCAACAAACCAACAAGCCAACAAACCAACAAACCAACAAACCAACAAACCAACAAACCAACAAACCAACAAAACAACAAACCAACAAGCCAACAAACCAACAAACCAACAAACCGACAAACCAACAAACCAACAAGCCAACAAACAAACAAACCAACAAACGAACAAACAAACAAACAAACAAACCAACAAACCAACAAGCCAACAAGCCAACAAACCAACAAACCAACAAACCAACAAACCAAGTAACCAACAAACCAACAAACGAACAAACCAACAAACAAACAAACAAACAAGCGATCAAACCAACAAACCAACAAACCAACAAGCCAACAAGCAAACAAACCAACAAGCCAACAAACGAACGAACTAACAAACCAACAAACCAACAAACCAACAAACCAACAAACCAATAAACCAACAAACCAACAAACCAACAAACCAACAAACCAACAAACCAACAAACCAACAAACCAACAAACCAACAAACCAACAAACCAGGAAACTAACAAACAAACAAACCAACAAGCCAACAAACCAACAAACTAACAAACCAACAAACAAACAAACAAACAAACAAATAAACCAACAAACCAACAAACCACCAAACCAACAAACCAACAAACCAAAAAACCAACAAACCAACAAGCCAACAAACCATCATACCAAAAAGCCAACAAGCCAACAAACCAAGAAACCTACAAACCAACAAACGATCTAAACACCAAACCAACAAGCCAACAAGCCAACAAACCAACAAACCAACAAACCAACAAACCAACAAACCAAGTAACCAACAAACCAACAAACCAACAAACCAACAAACCAACAAACCAACAAGCCAACAAGGAAACAAACCAACAAACCACCAAACCAACAAGCCAACAAACCAACAAACCAAGAAGCCAAAAAACCAACAACCCAATAAGCCAACAAGCCAACAAACCAACAAACTAACAAACCAACAAGCCAACAAACCAACAAACCAACAAACCAACAAGCCAACAAACCAACAAACCAACAAACCAAGTAACCAAAAAGCCAACAAACTAACAAACCAACAAACCAACAATCCAACAAGCCAACAAACCAACAAACCAACAAAGCAACAAGCCAACAAGCCAACAAACCAACAAACCAACAAGCCAACAAACCAACAAACCAACAAGCCAACAAGCCAACAAACCAACAAACCAACAAACCAACAAACCAACAAGCCAACAAACCAACAAACCAACAAGCCAACAAACCAACAAACCAACAAACAACAAACCAACAAACCAACAAGCCAACAAACCAACAAACCAACAAACCAACAAACCAACAAGCCAACAAACCAACAAACCAACAAACCAACAAACCAACAAACAAATAAACCAACAAACCAACAAACCAACAAATCAACAAACCAACAAACCAACAAACCAACAAACCAACAAACCAAAAAACCAACAAACCAACAAACCAACAAGCCAACAAACCAACAAACCAACAAACCAAGTAACCAACAAACCAACAAACGAACAAACCAACCAACAAACAAACCAACAAACGAATAAACCAACAAACCAACAAACCAACAAGCTAACAAGCCAACAAACCAACAAGCCAACAAACGAACAAACTAACAAACCAACAAACCAACAAACCAACAAACCAACAAACCAACAAACCAACAAACCAACAAACCAACAAACCAACAAACACACAAGCCGACAAACCAACAAACCAACAAACCAACAAACCAACAAACTAACAAACCAACAAACCAATTAACCAACAAACCAACAAACCAACAAACCAACAAGCCAAAAAACCAACAAACCAACAAGCCAACAAGCCAACAAACCAACAAACTAACAAACCAACAAACGAACTAACCAACAAACCAACAAACCAACAAACCAATAAACCAACAAACCAACAAACCAACAAGCCAACAAGCCAACAAACCAACAAGCCAACAAACGAACAAACTAACAAACCAACAAACCAACAAACCAACAAACCAACTAACCAATAAACCAACAAACCAACAAACCAACAAACCAACAAACCAACAAACCAACAAACCAACAAACCAACAAACCAACAAACCAGGAAACTAACAAACAAACAAACCAACAAGCCAACAAACCAACAAACTAACAAACCAACAAACAAACAAACATACAAACAAATAAACCAACAAACCAACAAACCAACAAAACAACAAACCAACAAACCAAAAAACCAACAAACCAACAAACCAACAAGCCAAGAAACCAACAAACCAACAAACCAATTAACCAACAAACCAACAAACCAACAAACCATCATACCAAAAAGCCAACAAGCCAACAAACCAAGAAACCTACAAACCAACAAACGATCTAACCACCAAACCAACAAGCCAACAAGCCAACAAACCAACAAACCAACAAACCAACAAACCAACAAACCAAGTAACCAACAAACCAACAAACCAACAAACCAACAAACCAACAAGCCAACAAGGAAACAAACCAACAAACCACCAAACCAACAAGCCAACAAACCAACAAACCAACAAGCCAAAAAACCAACAAACCAACAAGCCAACAAGCCAACAAACCAACAAACTAACAAACCAACAAGCCAACAAACCAACAAACCAACAAGCCAACAAACCAACAAACCAACAAACCAAGTAACCAAAAAGCCAACAAACTAACAAACCAACAAACCAACAAGCCAACAAGCCAACAAACCAACAAACCAACAAAGCAACAAGCCAACAAGCCAACAAACCAACAAACCAACAAGCCAACAAACCAACAAACCAACAAGCCAACAAGCCAACAAACCAACAAACCAACAAACCAACAAGCCAACAAGCCAACAAACCAACAAACCAACAAGCCAACAAACCAACAAACCAACAAACAACAAACCAACAAGCCAACAAGCCAACAAACCAACAAACCAACAAACCAACAAACCAACAAACCAAAAAACCAACAAACCAACAAACCAACGAGCCAACAAACCAACAAACCAACAAACCAAGTAACCAACAAACCAACAAACGAACAAACAAATAAACCAACAAACCAACAAACCAACAAACCAACAAACCAACAAACCAACAAGCTAACAAGCCAACAAACCAACAAGCCAACAAACGAACAAACTAACAAACCAACAAACCAACAAACCAACAAACCAAAAAACCAACAAACCAACAAACCAACAAACTAACAAACCAACAAACACACAAGCCGACAAACCAACAAACCAACAAACCAACAAACCAACAAACTAACAAACCAACAAACCAATTAACCAGCAAACCAACAAACCAACAAACCAACAAGCCAAAAAACCAACAAACCTACAAGCCAACAAGCCAACAAACCAACAAACTAACAAACCAACAAACGAACTAACCAACAAACCAACAAGCCAACAAGCCAAAAAACCAACAAACCAACAAACCAACAAACCAAGTAACCAACAAGCCAACAAACCGACAAACCAACAAACCAACAAACCAACAAACCACCAAACCAACAAGCCACAAACCAACAAACCAACAAACCAACAAACCAACAAGCCAACAAGCCAACAAACCAACAAACTTACAAACCAACAAGCCAATAAACCAACAAACCAACAAGCCAACAAACCAACAAACCAACAAAGCAAGTAACCAACAAGCCAACAAACTAACAAACCAACAAACCAACAAGCCAACAAGCCAACAAACCAATAATCCAACAAAGCAATAAGCCAACAAGTTAACAAACTAACAAACCAACAAACCAACAAACTAACAAACCAACAAGCCAACAAGCCAACAAACCAACAAACCAACAAACCAACAAGCCAACAAACCAACAAACCAATAAGCCAACAAACCAACAAACCAACAAAACAACAAACCAACAAACCAAAAAACCAACAAACCAACAAACCAACAAGCCAACAAACCAACAAACCAACAAACCAATTAACCAACAAACCAACAAACCAACAAACCAACAAGCCAACAAACCATCATACCAAAAAGCCAACAAGCCAACAAACCAAGAAACCTACAAACCAACAAACGATCTAACCACCAAACCAACAAGCCAACAAGCCAACAAACCAACAAACCAACAAACCAACAAACCAACAAACCAAGTAACCAACAAACCAACAAACCAACAAACCAACAAACCAACAAGCCAACAAGGAAACAAACCAACAAACCACCAAACCAACAAGCCAACAAACCAACAAACCAACAAGCCAAAAAACCAACAAACCAACAAGCCAACAAGCCAACAAACCAACAAACTAACAAACCAACAAGCCAACAAACCAACAAACCAACAAGCCAACAAACCAACAAACCAACAAACCAAGTAACCAAAAAGCCAACAAACTAACAAACCAACAAACCAACAAGCCAACAAGCCAACAAACCAACAAACCAACAAAGCAACAAGCCAACAAGCCAACAAACCAACAAACCAACAAGCCAACAAACCAACAAACCAACAAGCCAACAAGCCAACAAACCAACAAACCAACAAACCAACAAGCCAACAAGCCAACAAACCAACAAACCAACAAACCAACAAGCCAACAAACCAACAAACCAACAAACAACAAACCAACAAGCCAACAAGCCAACAAACCAACAAACCAACAAACCAACAAACCAACAAACCAAAAAACCAACAAACCAACAAACCAACGAGCCAACAAACCAACAAACCAACAAACCAAGTAACCAACAAACCAACAAACGAACAAACAAATAAACCAACAAACCAACAAACCAACAAACCAACAAACCAACAAACCAACAAGCTAACAAGCCAACAAACCAACAAGCCAACAAACGAACAAACTAACAAACCAACAAACCAACAAACCAACAAACCAAAAAACCAACAAACCAACAAACCAACAAACTAACAAACCAACAAACACACAAGCCGACAAACCAACAAACCAACAAACCAACAAACCAACAAACTAACAAACCAACAAACCAATTAACCAGCAAACCAACAAACCAACAAACCAACAAGCCAAAAAACCAACAAACCTACAAGCCAACAAGCCAACAAACCAACAAACTAACAAACCAACAAACGAACTAACCAACAAACCAACAAGCCAACAAGCCAAAAAACCAACAAACCAACAAACCAACAAACCAAGTAACCAACAAGCCAACAAACCGACAAACCAACAAACCAACAAACCAACAAACCACCAAACCAACAAGCCACAAACCAACAAACCAACAAACCAACAAACCAACAAGCCAACAAGCCAACAAACCAACAAACTTACAAACCAACAAGCCAATAAACCAACAAACCAACAAGCCAACAAACCAACAAACCAACAAAGCAAGTAACCAACAAGCCAACAAACTAACAAACCAACAAACCAACAAGCCAACAAGCCAACAAACCAATAATCCAACAAAGCAATAAGCCAACAAGTTAACAAACTAACAAACCAACAAACCAACAAACTAACAAACCAACAAGCCAACAAGCCAACAAACCAACAAACCAACAAACCAACAAGCCAACAAACCAACAAACCAATAAGCCAACAAACCAACAAACCAACAAGCCAACAAACCAACAAGCCAACAAGCTAACAAACCAACAAACCAACAAGCCAACAAACCAACAAACCAACAAACGAACAAGCCAACAAACCAACAAATCAACAAACTAACAAACCAAGAAACCAACAAAACAACAAACCAACAAACCAAGAAACCAACAAACCAACAAACCAACAAGCCAACAAGCCAATAAACCAACAAACTAACAAACCAACAAACCAAGAAACCAACAAACCAACAAACCAACAAACCAACAAGCCAACAAACCAACAAACCAACAAACCAACAAACCAACAAACCAACAAACCAACAAACCAACAAACCAACAAACCAACAAACCAACAAACCAACAAACCAACAAACCAACAAACCAACAAACCAACAAACCAACAAACCAACAAACCAACAAACCAACAAGCCAACAAACCAACAAGCCCACAAGCCAACAAGCCAACAAACCAACAAACCAACAAACCAACAAACCAACAAACCAACAAACCAACAAGCCAACAAACAAACGAACCAACAAACGAACAAACGAACAAACAAACAAACCAACAAACCAACAAGCCAACAAGCCAACAAACCAACAAACCAACAAACCAACAAACCAACAAACCAACAAACCAACAAACCAACAAACCAACATACCAACAAACCAATGAACCAAGAAGCCAACAAGCCAACAAAACAACAAACCAACAAACCAACAAACCAACAAACCAACAAACCAACAAACCAACAAACCAACAAGCCAACAAACCAACAAACCAACAAGCCAACAAACCTACAAACTAACAAACAAACAAACTAACAAACGAACAAACCAACAAACCAACAAACCAACAAGCCAACAAGCCAACAAACCAACAAACCAACAAACCAACAAACCAACAAACCAACAAGCCAAAAAACCAACAAACCAACAAGCAAACAAGCCAACAAACCAACAAGCCAACAAACGAATAAACCAACAAGCCAACAAGCCAAAAAACCAACAAACCAACAAACCAGCAAACAAACAAACCAACAAACGAACAAACCAACAAACGAACAAACCAACAAACCAACTAACCAACAAGCCAACACGCCAACAAACCAACAAGCCAACAAATCAATAAGCTGACAAGCCAGCAAGCCAACAAATCAACAAACCAACAAAACAACAAACCAACAAATGACCAAACCAACAAACCTATAAACCAAAAAGCCAACAAACCAACAAACCAACAAACCAACAAACCAACAAACCAACAAACCAACAAACCAACAAACCAACAAACCAACAAACCAACAAACCAACAAACCAACAAACCAACAAACCAACAAACCAACAAACCAACAAACCAACAAACCAACAAGCCCCCAAGCAACAAACCAACAAGCCAACAAAACAACAAACCAACAAACCAACAAACCAACAAACCAACAAGCCAACAAACCAACAAACCAACAAACCAACAAACCAACAAGCCAACAAGCCAACAAGCCAACAAACCAACAAACCAAAAACCAACACACCAACAAACCAACAAGCCAACAAACCAACAAGCCAACAAACCAACAAACCAAGTAACCAACAAACCAACAAACGAACAAACAAATAAACCAACAAACCAACAAACCAACAAACCAACAAACCAACAAACCAACAAGCTAACAAGCTAACAAACCAACAAGCCAACAAACGAACAAACTAACAAACCAACAAACCAACAAACCAACAAACCAACAAACCAACAAACCAACAAACCAACAAACTAACAAACCAACAAACACACAAGCCGACAAACCAACAAACCAACAAACCAACAAACCAACAAACTAACAAACCAATAAACCAATTAACCAACAAACCAACAAACCAACAAACCAACAAGCCAAAAAACCAACAAACCAACAAGCCAACAAGCCAACAAACCAACAAACTAACAAACCAACAAACGAACTAACCAACAAACCAACAAGCCAACAAGCCAAAAAACCAACAAACCAACAAACCAACAAACCAAGTAACCAACAAGCCAACAAACCGACAAACCAACAAACCAACAAACCAACAATCCACCAAACCAACAAGCCAACAAACCAACAAACCAACAAACCAACAAACCAACAAGCCAACAAGCCAACAAACCAACAAACTTACAAACCAACAAGCCAATAAACCAACAAACCAACAAGCCAACAAACCAACAAACCAACAAAGCAAGTAACCAACAAGCCAACAAACTAACAAACCAACAAACCAACAAGCCAACAAGCCAACAAACCAATAAACCAACAAAGCAATAAGCCAACAAGTTAACAAACCAACAAACCAACAAACCAACAAACTAACAAACCAACAAGCCAACAAGCCAACAAACCAACAAACCAACAAACCAACAAGCCAACAAACCAACAAACCAATAAGCCAACAAACCAACAAACCAACAAGCCAACAAACCAACAAGCCAACAAGCCAACAAACCAACAAACCAACAAACCAACAAGCCAACAAACCAACAAACCAACAAACGAACAAGCCAACAAACCAACAAATCAACAAACTAACAAACCAAGAAACCAACAAAGCAAGAAACCAACAAACCAAGAAACCAACAAACCAACAAACCAACAAGCCAACAAGCCAATAAACCAACAAACCAACAAACCAACAAACCAAGAAACCAACAAACCAACAAACCAACAAACCAACAAGCCAACAAACCAACAAACCAACAAACCAACAAACCAACAAACCAACAAACCAACAAACCAACAAACCAACAAACCAACAAACCAACAAACCAACAAACCAACAAACCAACAAACCAACAAACCAACAAACCAACAAGCCAACAAACCAACAAGCCAATAAGCCAACAAGCCAACAAACCAACAAACCAACAAACCAACAAACCAACAAACCAACAAACCAACAAACCAACAAACCAACAAACCAACAAACCAACAAACCAACAAACCAACAAACCAACAAGCCAACAAACAAACGAACCAACAAACGAACAAACGAACAAACAAACAAACCAACAAACCAACAAGCCAACAAACCAACAAACCAACAAACCAACAAACCAACAAACCAACAAACCAACAAACCAACAAACCAACAAACCAACATACCAACAAACCAATGAACCAAGAAGCCAACAAGCCAACAAAACAACAAACCAACAAACCAACAAACCAACAAACCAACAAACCAACAAACCAACAAACCAACAAACCAACAAGCCAACAAACCAACAAACCAACAAGCCAACAAACCTACAAACTAACAAACAAACAAACTAACAAACGAACAAACCAACAAACCAACAAACCAACAAGCCAACAAGCCAACAAACCAACAAACCAACAAACGAATAAACCAACAAACCAACAAACCAACAAACCAACAAACCAACAAACCAACAAACCAACAAACCTACAAGCCAAAAAACCAACAAACCAACAAGCAAACAAGCCAACAAACCAACAAGCCAACAAACGAATAAGCCAACAAGCCAACAAGCCAAAAAACCAACAAACCAACAAACCAACAAACCAACAAACAAACAAACCAACAAACGAACAAACCAACAAACGAACAAACCAACAAACCAACTAACCAACAAGCCAACACGCCAACAAACCAACAAGCCAACAAATCAATAAGCTAACAAGCCAGCAAGCCAACAAACCAACAAACCAACAAAACAACAAACCAATAAACCAACAAACCAAAAAGCCAACAAACCAACAAACCAACAAACCAACAAACCAACAAACCAACAAACCAACAAACCAACAAACCAACAAACCAACAAACCAACAAACCAACAAACCAACAAACCAACAAACCAACAAACCAACAAACCAACAAGCCCCCAAGCAACAAACTAACAAGCCAACAAAACAACAAACCAACAAACCAACAAACCAACAAACCAACAAGCCAACAAACCAACAAACCAACAAACCAACAAACCAACAAACCAACAAGCCAACAAGCCAACAAACCAACAAACCAAAAACCAACACACCAACAAACCAACAAGCCAACAAACCAACAAGCCAACAAACCAACAAACCAACAAACCAACAAACCAACAAACCAACAAGCCAACAAGCCAACAAACCAACAAACCAACAAACCAACAAACCAACAAACCAACAAACCAAAAAACCAACAAACCAACAAGCCAGCAAGCCAACAAACCAACAAACCAACAAACGAATAAACCAACAAACCAACAAACCAACAAACCAACAAACCAACAAACCAAAAAACCAACAAACCAACAAACCAACAAGCCAAACAAACCAGCAAACAAATAAAACAACAAACCAACAAACCAACAAACCAACAAACCAACAAACCAACAAACCAACAAACCAATAAACCAACAAACCAACAAACCAACAAACCAACAAACCAACAAACCAACAAGCCAACAAACCAACAAACCAATTAATCAACAAACCAACAAACCAACAAACCAACAAACCAACAAACCAACAAACCAACAAACCAACAAACCAACAAACCAACAAACCAACAAACCAACAAGCCAACAAACCAACAAGCCAATAAGCCAACAAGCCAACAAACCAACAAACCAACAAACCAACAAACCAACAAACCAACAAACCAACAAACCAACAAACCAACAAACCAACAAACCAACAAACCAACAAACCAACAAACCAACAAGCCAACAAACAAACGAACCAACAAACGAACAAACGAACAAACAAACAAACCAACAAACCAACAAGCCAACAAACCAACAAACCAACAAACCAACAAACCAACAAACCAACAAACCAACAAACCAACAAACCAACAAACCAACATACCAACAAACCAATGAACCAAGAAGCCAACAAGCCAACAAAACAACAAACCAACAAACCAACAAACCAACAAACCAACAAACCAACAAACCAACAAACCAACAAACCAACAAGCCAACAAACCAACAAACCAACAAGCCAACAAACCTACAAACTAACAAACAAACAAACTAACAAACGAACAAACCAACAAACTAACAAACCAACAAGCCAACAAGCCAACAAACCAACAAACCAACAAACGAATAAACCAACAAACCAACAAACCAACAAACCAACAAACCAACAAACCAACAAACCAACAAACCTACAAGCCAAAAAACCAACAAACCAACAAGCAAACAAGCCAACAAACCAACAAGCCAACAAACGAATAAGCCAACAAGCCAACAAGCCAAAAAACCAACAAACCAACAAACCAACAAACCAACAAACAAACAAACCAACAAACGAACAAACCAACAAACGAACAAACCAACAAACCAACTAACCAACAAGCCAACACGCCAACAAACCAACAAGCCAACAAATCAATAAGCTAACAAGCCAGCAAGCCAACAAACCAACAAACCAACAAAACAACAAACCAATAAACCAACAAACCAAAAAGCCAACAAACCAACAAACCAACAAACCAACAAACCAACAAACCAACAAACCAACAAACCAACAAACCAACAAACCAACAAACCAACAAACCAACAAACCAACAAACCAACAAACCAACAAACCAACAAACCAACAAGCCCCCAAGCAACAAACTAACAAGCCAACAAAACAACAAACCAACAAACCAACAAACCAACAAACCAACAAGCCAACAAACCAACAAACCAACAAACCAACAAACCAACAAACCAACAAGCCAACAAGCCAACAAACCAACAAACCAAAAACCAACACACCAACAAACCAACAAGCCAACAAACCAACAAGCCAACAAACCAACAAACCAACAAACCAACAAACCAACAAACCAACAAGCCAACAAGCCAACAAACCAACAAACCAACAAACCAACAAACCAACAAACCAACAAACCAAAAAACCAACAAACCAACAAGCCAGCAAGCCAACAAACCAACAAACCAACAAACGAATAAACCAACAAACCAACAAACCAACAAACCAACAAACCAACAAACCAAAAAACCAACAAACCAACAAACCAACAAGCCAAACAAACCAGCAAACAAATAAAACAACAAACCAACAAACCAACAAACCAACAAACCAACAAACCAACAAACCAACAAACCAATAAACCAACAAACCAACAAACCAACAAACCAACAAACCAACAAACCAACAAGCCAACAAACCAACAAACCAATTAATCAACAAACCAACAAACCAACAAACGAACAAACCAACAAACCAACAAACCTACAAAGCAACAAACCAACAAACAAATAAACCAACAAACCAACAAACCAGCAAACCAAAAAACCAACAAACCAACAAACCAACAAACCAACAAACCAACAAACCAATAAACCAACAAGCCAACAAACCAACAAACCAACAAACCAACAAACCAACAAACCAAAAAACCAACAAAGCAACAAGCCAACTAACCAACAAACCAACAAGCCAACAAACCAACAAACCAAAAAACTAACAACCCAACAAACCAACAAACCAACAAGCCAACAAGCCAACAAACCAACAAACCAACAAACGAATAAACTAACAAGCCAAGAAACTAACAAACCAACAAACCTACAAACCAACAAACCAAAAAACCAACAAACCAACAAACCAACAAGCCAAACAAACCAACAAACAAACCAACAAGCCATCAAGCCAACAAACCAACAAAACAACAAACCAACAAGCCAACAAGCCAACAAACCAACAAACCAACAAGCCAACAAACCAACAAACCAACAAACCAACAAACCAACAAGCCAACAAGCCAACAAACCAACAAACCAACAAGCCAACAAACCAATAAACCAACAAACCAACAAGCCAACAAACCAACAAACCAACAAGCCAAGAAACTAACAAACCAACAAACCAACAAACCAATAAACCAACAAACCAACAAACCAAAAAACCAACAAGCCAACAAACCAACAAACCAACAAACCAACAAACCAACAAACCAACAAACCAACAAACCAACAAGCCAACAAACCAACAAGCCAACAAACCAACAAACCAACAAATTAACAAGCCAACAAACAAACAAACCAACAAATGAGCAAACAAACAAACCAACAAACCAACAAGCCAACAAGCCAACAAACCAACAAACCAACAAACTAACAAACCAACAAACCAACAAACCAACAAGCCACCAAGCAACAAACCAACAAGCCAACAAAACAACAAACCAACAAACCAACAAGCCAACAAACCAACAAACCAACAAACCAACAAACCAACAAACCAACAAACCAACAAGCCAACAAGCCAACAAACCAACAAACCAAAAACCAACACACCAACAAACCAACAAGCCAACAAACGAACAAGCCAACAAACCAACAAACCAACAAACCAACAAACCAACAAGCCAACAAGCCAACAAACCAACAAACCAACAAAGCAACAAACCAACAAACCAACAAACCAAAAAACCAACAAACCAACAAGCCAGTAAGCCAACAAACCAACAAACCAACAAACGAATAAACCAACAAACCAACAAAACAACAAACCAACAAACAAACAAACCAACAAACCAACAAACCAACAAACCAACAAACAAAAAACCAACAAACCAACAAACCAACAAGCCAAACAAACCAGCAAACAAATAAAACAACAAACCAACAAACCAACAAACCAACAAACCAACAAACCAACAAACCAACAAACCAATAAACCAACAAACCAACAAACCAACAAACCAACAAACCAACAAACCAACAAGCCAACAAACCAACAAACCAACAAACGAATAAACTAACAAGCCAAGAAACTAACAAACCAACAAACCTACAAACCAACAAACCAAAAAACCAACAAACCAACAAACCAACAAGCCAAACAAACCAACAAACAAACCAACAAGCCATCAAGCCAACAAACCAACAAACCAACAAACCAACAAGCCAACAAGCCAACAAACCAACAAACCAACAAGCCAACAAACCAACAAACCAACAAACCAACAAACCAACAAGCCAACAAGCCAACAAACCAACAAACCAACAAGCCAACAAACCAATAAACCAACAAACCAACAAGCCAACAAACCAACAAACCAACAAACCAAGAAACTAACAAACCAACAAACCAACAAACCAATAAACCAACAAACAAACAAACCAACAAACCAACAAGCCAACAAACCAACAAACCAACAAACCAACAAACCAACAAACCAACAAACCAACAAACCAACAAGCCAACAAACCAACAAGCCAACAAACCATCAAAACAACAAACCAACAAGCCAACAAACCAACAAACCAACAAATGAGCAAACAAACAAACCAACAAACCAACAAGCCAACAAGCCAACAAACCAACAAACCAACAAACTAACAAACCAACAAACCAACAAACCAACAAGCCACCAAGCAACAAACCAACAAGCCAACAAAACAACAAACCAACAAACCAACAAGCCAACAAACCAACAAACCAACAAACCAACAAACCAACAAACCAACAAACCAACAAACCAACAAGCCAACAAGCCAACAAACGAACAAGCCAACAAACCAACAAACCAACAAACCAACAAACCAACAAGCCAACAAGCCAACAAACCAACATACCAACAAAGCAACAAACCAACAAACCAACAAACCAAAAAACCAACAAACCAACAAGCCAGCAAGCCAACAAACCAACAAACCAACAAACGAATAAACCAATAAACCAACAAAACAACAAACCAACAAACCAACAAACCAACAAACCAACAAATCAACAAACCAACAAACAAAAAACCAACAAACCAACAAACCAACAAGCCAAACAAACCAGCAAACAAATAAAACAACAAACCAACAAACCAACAAACCAACAAACCAACAAACCAACAAACCAATAAACCAACAAACCAACAAACCAACAAACCAACAAACCAACAAACCAACAAACCAACAAGCCAACAAACCAACAAACCAATTAACCAACAAACCAACAAACCAACAAACGAACAGACCAACAAACCAACAAACCTACAAAGCAACAAATCAACAAACAAATAAACCAACAAACCAACAAACCAGCAAACCAAAAAACCAACAAACCAACACACCAACAAACCAACAAACCAACAAACCAATAAGCCAACAAGCCAACAAACCAACAAACCAACAAACCAACAAACCAAAAAACCAACAAAGCAACAAGCCAACTAACCAACAAACCAACAAGCCAACAAACCAACAAACCAAAAAACTAACAATCCAACAAACCAACAAACCAACAAGCCAACAAGCCAACAAACCAACAAACCAACAAACGAATAAACCAACAAGCCAAGAAACTAACAAACCAACAAACCTACAAACCAACAAACCAAAAAACCAACAAACCAACAAACCAACAAGCCAAACAAACCAACAAACAAACCAACAAGCCATCAAGCCAACAAACCAACAAACCAACAAACCAACAAGCCAACAAGCCAACAAACCAACAAACCAACAAGCCAACAAACCAACAAACCAACAAACCAACAAACCAACAAGCCAACAAGCCAACAAACCAACAAACCAACAAGCCAACAAACCAATAAACCAACAAACCAACAAGCCAACAAACCAACAAACCAACAAACCAAGAAACTAACAAACCAACAAACCAACAAACCAATAAACCAACAAACCAACAAACCAACAAACCAACAAGCCAACAAACCAACAAACCAACAAACCAACAAACCAACAAACCAACAAACCAACAAACCAACAAGCCAACAAACCAACAAGCCAACAAACCAACAAACCAACAAACCAACAAGCCAACAAACAAACAAACCAACAAATGAGCAAACAAACAAACCAACAAACCAACAAGCCAACAAGCCAACAAACCAACAAACCAACAAACTAACAAACCAACAAACCAACAAACCAACAAGCCAACAAGCCAACAAACCAACAAACCAACAAGCCAACAAACCAATAAACCAACAAACCAACAAGCCAACAAACCAACAAACCAACAAACCAAGAAACTAACAAACCAACAAACCAACAAACCAATAAACCAACAAACCAACAAACCAACAAACCAACAAGCCAACAAACCAACAAACCAACAAACCAACAAACCAACAAACCAACAAACCAACAAACCAACAAGCCAACAAACCAACAAGCCAACAAACCAACAAACCAACAAACCAACAAGCCAACAAACAAACAAACCAACAAATGAGCAAACAAACAAACCAACAAACCAACAAGCCAACAAGCCAACAAACAAACAAACCAACAAACTAACAAACCAACAAACCAACAAACCAACAAGCCACCAAGCAACAAACCAACAAACCAACAAGCCAACAAAACAACAAACCAACAAACCAACAAGCCAACAAACCAACAAACCAACAAACCAACAAACCAACAAACCAACAAACCAACAAGCCAACAAGCCAACAAACCAACAAACCAAAAACCAACACACCAACAAACCAACAAGCCAACAAACGAACAAGCCAACAAACCAACAAACCAACAAACCAACAAACCAACAAGCCAACAAGCCAACAAACCAACAAGCCAACAAGCCAACAAAGCAACAAACCAACAAACCAACAAAACAACAAACCAACAAACCAACAAACCAACAAACCAACAAACCAACAAACCAACAAACCAACAAACAAAAAAACCAACAAACCAACAAGCCAAACAAACCAGCAAACAAATAAAACAACAAACCAACAAACCAACAAACCAACAAACCAACAAACCAACAAACCAACAAACCAATAAACCAACAAACCAACAAACCAACAAACCAACAAAATAACAAGCCAACAAACCAACAAACCAACAAACCAATTAACCAACAAACCAACAAACGAACAAACCAACAAACAAACAAACCAACAAACCAACAAACCTACAAAGCAACAAACCAACGAACAAATAAACCAACAAACCAATAAACCAGCAAACCAAAAAACCAACAAACCAACAAACCAACAAACCAACAAACCAACAAACCAATAAACCAACAAGCCAACAAACCAACAAACCAACAAACCAACAAACCAAAAAACCAACAAAGCAACAAGCCAACTAACCAACAAACCAACAAGCCAACAAACCAACAAACCAAAAAACTAACAATCCAACAAACCAACAAACCAACAAGCCAACAAGCCAACAAACCAACAAACCAACGAATGAATAAACCAACAAGCCAACAAACCAACAAATCAACAAACCAACAAACCAACAAACCAACAAGCCAACAAACAAACAAACCAACAAATGAGCAAACAAACAAACCAAAAAACCAACAAGCCAACAAACCAGCAAACCAACAAACCAACAACCAACAAACCAACAAACCAACAAACCAACGAACCAACAAGCCAACAAACTAGCAAACCAACAAGCCAACAAACCAACAAACCAACAAACCAACAAAACAACAAACCAACAAACGAACAAACCAACAAACCAACAAGCCAAAAGCCCAACAAACCAACAAACCAACAAACCAACAAACCAACAAACCAACAAGCCAATAAACCAACAAACCAACAAACAAACAAACCAACAAACCAACAAGCCAACAAGCCAACAAACCAACAAACCGACAAACCAACAAACGAACCAACCAAAAAACCAACAAACCAACAAGTTACCAAGCCAACAAACCAACAAGCCAACAAACCAACAAACCAACAAACCAACAAACCAACAAGCCAACAAACCAACAAACCAACAAACCAACAAACCAACAAACCAACAAACCAACAAGCTAACAAGCCAACAAACCAACAAACCAAAAACCAACAAACCAACAAACCAACAAGCCAACAAGCCAACAAGCCAACAAACCAACAAACCAACAAACCAACAAACCAACAAGCCAACAAGCCAACAAACTAACAAACCAACAAACCAACAAACCAACAAACCAACAAACCAACAAGCCAACAAACCAACAAACCAACAAGCCAACAAACCAACAAACCAACAAACCAACAAGCCAAACAAACCAACAAGCAAATAAAACAACAAACCAACAAACCAACAAACCAACAAACCAACAAGCCAACAAGCCAACAAACCAACAAGCCAACAAGCCAACAAAGCAACAAACCAACAAACCAACAAAACAACAAACCAACAAACCAACAAACCAACAAACCAACAAACCAACAAACCAACAAACCAACAAACAAAAAAACCAACAAACCAACAAGCCAAACAAACCAGCAAACAAATAAAACAACAAACCAACAAACCAACAAACCAACAAACCAACAAACCAACAAACCAACAAACCAATAAACCAACAAACCAACAAACCAACAAATCAACAAAATAACAAGCCAACAAACCAACAAACCAACAAACCAATTAACCAACAAACCAACAAACGAACAAACCAACAAACAAACAAACCAACAAACCAACAAACCTACAAAGCAACAAACCAACGAACAAATAAACCAACAAACCAATAAACCAGCAAACCAAAAAACCAACAAACCAACAAACCAACAAACCAACAAACCAACAAACCAATAAACCAACAAGCCAACAAACCAACAAACCAACAAACCAACAAACCAAAAAACCAACAAAGCAACAAGCCAACTAACCAACAAACCAACAAGCCAACAAACCAACAAACCAAAAAACTAACAATCCAACAAACCAACAAACCAACAAGCCAACAAGCCAACAAACCAACAAACCAACGAATGAATAAACCAACAAGCCAACAAACCAACAAATCAACAAACCAACAAACCAACAAACCAACAAGCCAACAAACAAACAAACCAACAAATGAGCAAACAAACAAACCAAAAAACCAACAAGCCAACAAACCAGCAAACCAACAAACCAACAACCAACAAACCAACAAACCAACAAACCAACGAACCAACAAGCCAACAAACTAGCAAACCAACAAGCCAACAAACCAACAAACCAACAAACCAACAAAACAACAAACCAACAAACGAACAAACCAACAAACCAACAAGCCAAAAGCCCAACAAACCAACAAACCAACAAACAAACAAACCAACAAACCAACAAGCCAACAAGCCAACAAACCAACAAACCGACAAACCAACAAACGAACCAACCAAAAAACCAACAAACCAACAAGTTACCAAGCCAACAAACCAACAAGCCAACAAACCAACAAACCAACAAACCAACAAACCAACAAGCCAACAAACCAACAAACCAACAAACCAACAAACCAACAAACCAACAAACCAACAAGCTAACAAGCCAACAAACCAACAAAACAAAAACCAACAAACCAACAAACCAACAAGCCAACAAGCCAACAAGCCAACAAACCAACAAACCAACAAACCAACAAACCAACAAGCCAACAAGCCAACAAACTAACAAACCAACAAACCAACAAACCAACAAACCAACAAACCAACAAGCCAACAAACCAACAAACCAACAAGCCAACAAACCAACAAACCAACAAACCAACAAGCCAAACAAACCAACAAGCAAATAAAACAACAAACCAACAAACCAACAAACCAACAAACCAACAAGCCAACAAGCCAACAAACCAACAAGCCAACAAGCCAACAAAGCAACAAACCAACAAACCAACAAAACAACAAACCAACAAACCAACAAACCAACAAACCAACAAACCAACAAACCAACAAACAAAAAAACCAACAAACCAACAAGCCAAACAAACCAGCAAACAAATAAAACAACAAACCAACAAACCAACAAACCAACAAACCAACAAACCAACAAACCAACAAACCAATAAACCAACAAACCAACAAACCAACAAACCAACAAAATAACAAGCCAACAAACCAACAAACCAACAAACCAATTAACCAACAAACCAACAAACGAACAAACCAACAAACAAACAAACCAACAAACCAACAAACCTACAAAGCAACAAACCAACGAACAAATAAACCAACAAACCAATAAACCAGCAAACCAAAAAACCAACAAACCAACAAACCAACAAACCAACAAACCAACAAACCAATAAACCAACAAGCCAACAAACCAACAAACCAACAAACCAACAAACCAAAAAACCAACAAAGCAACAAGCCAACTAACCAACAAACCAACAAGCCAACAAACCAACAAACCAAAAAACTAACAATCCAACAAACCAACAAACCAACAAGCCAACAAGCCAACAAACCAACAAACCAACGAATGAATAAACCAACAAGCCAACAAACCAACAAATCAACAAACCAACAAACCAACAAACCAACAAGCCAACAAACAAACAAACCAACAAATGAGCAAACAAACAAACCAAAAAACCAACAAGCCAACAAACCAACAAACCAACAAACCAACAACCAACAAACCAACAAACCAACAAACCAACGAACCAACAAGCCAACAAACTAGCAAACCAACAAGCCAACAAACCAACAAACCAACAAACCAACAAAACAACAAACCAACAAACGAACAAACCAACAAGCCAAAAAGAAAACAAACCAACAAACCAACAAACCAACAAACCAACAAGCCAACAAACCAACAAACCAACAAACAAACAAACCAACAAACCAACAAGCCAACAAGCCAACAAACCAACAAACCGACAAACCAACAAACGAACCAACCAAAAAACCAACAAACCAACAAGTTACCAAGCCAACAAACCAACAAGCCAACAAACCAACAAACCAACAAACCAACAAACCAACAAGCCAACAAACCAACAAACCAACAAACCAACAAACCAACAAACCAACAAACCAACAAGCTAACAAGCCAACAAACCAACAAACCAAAAACCAACAAACCAACAAACCAACAAGCCAACAAGCCAACAAGCCAACAAACCAACAAACCAACAAACCAACAAACCAACAAGCCAACAAGCCAACAAACTAACAAACCAACAAACCAACAAACCAACAAACCAACAAACCAACAAGCCAACAAACCAACAAACCAACAAGCCAACAAACCAACAAACCAACAAACCAACAAGCCAAACAAACCAACAAGCAAATAAAACAACAAACCAACAAACCAACAAACCAACAAACCAACAAACCAACAAACCAAACAACCAACAAACCAAAAAACCAACAAGCCAACAAACCAACAAACCAACAAACCAATTAACCGACAAACCAACAAACGTACAAACCCACAAACAAACAAACCAACAAACCAACAAACCTACAAACCAACAAACAAACAAACAAATAAACCAACAAACCAACAAACCAACAAACCAAAAAACCAGCAAACCAAAAAACCAACAAACCAACAAACCAACAAACTAACAAAACAACAAATTAACAAACCAATAAACCAACAAACCCACAAACCAACAAACCACCGAACCAACAAACCAACAAACCACCGAACCAAAAAAGCAACAAACCAACAAACCAACAAACTAACAAACCAACAAGCCAACAAACCAACAAACCAACAAACCAACAAACAAATTAACCAAAAAACCAACAAACCACCAAACCAACAAACCAACAAACCAACAAACCAACAAACCAACAAACCAACAAACCAACAAACCAACAAACCAACAAACCAAAAAACCAACAAACCAAAAAACCAAAAAACCAACAAACCAAAAAACCAACAAGCCAACAAACCAACAAACCAACAAACCAAGTAACCAACGAACCAACAAACGAACAAACCAACAAACAAACAAACCAACAAACGAACAAACCAACAAACCAAAAAACCAACAAACCAACAAGCCAACAAGCCAACAAACCAACAAGCCAACAAACGAACAAACCAACAAACCAACAAACAAACAAACCAACAAACCAACAAACCAACAAACCAACAAACCAACAAGCCAACAAGCCAACAAACCAACAAACCAACAAACCAACAAACCAACAAACGCACAAACCAACAAACCAACAAGTCAACAAGCCAACAAACCAACAAACAAACAAACCAACAAACCAACAAACCATTCAAACCAACAAACCAACAAACCAACAAACAAACAAACAAACAAACCAACAAACCAACAAGCCAACAAGCCAACAAACCAACAAACCAACAAACCAACAAACCAACAAACCAACAAACCAACAAACGAACAAACCAACAACCAACAAACCAACAAGCCAACAAGCCAACAAACCAACTAGCCAATAAACCAACAAGCCAACAAGCCAACAAACCAACAAACCAACAAACCAACAAATCAACAAACCAACAAATGAAGAAACCAACAAACAAACAAACCAACAAACCAACAAACCAACAAACCAACAAGCCAACAAACCAACAAACCAACAAACCAACAAACCAACAAACCAACAAACCCACAAACCAACAAACCAACAAACCAACAAACCAACAGGCCAACAAACCAACAAACCAAAAACCAACAAACCAACAAACCAACAACCCAACAAGCCAACAAACCAACAAACCAACAAACTAACAAACAAATAAACCAACAAACCAACAAACCAACAAACCACCAAACCAACAAACCAACAAACCAACAAACCAACAAACCAACAAACCAACAAACCAACAAACCAACAAGCCAACAAACCAACAAACCAACAAACCAACAAACCGACAAACCAACAAACCAACAAACCAACAAGCCAACAAACCAACAAACCAACAAGCCAACAAACCAACAAACCAACAAACCAACAAAACAACAAACCAACAAACGAACAAACCAACAAACCAACAAGCCAAAAAGCCAACAAACCAACAAACCAACAAACCAACAAACCAACAAACCAACAAACAAACAAACCACCAAACCAACAAACCACCAAACCAACAAACCAACAAATAAACAAACAAACAAACCAACAAGCCAACAAGCCAACAACCCAACAAACCGACAAACCAGCAAACGAACCAACCAACAAACCAACAAACTAACAAGCCACCAAGCCAACAAACCAACAAACCAACAAACCAACAAACCAACAAACCAACAAGCCAACAAGCCAACAAGCCAACAAACCAACAAACCAAAAAGCCAACAAACCAACAAACCAACAAACCAACAAACCAATAAACCAATAAACCAACAAACCAACAAACCAACAAACCAACAAACCAACAAACAAACAAACCAACAAACCAACAAACCAACAAGCCAACAAGCCAACAAACCAACAAACCGACAAACCAGCAAACGAACCAACCAACAAACCAACAAACCAACAAGCCACCAAGCCAACAAACCAACAAGCCAACAATACCGACAAACCACCAAACGAACCAACCAACAAACCAACAAACCAACAAGCCAACAAGCCAACAAGTCAACAAACCAACAAACCAACAAGCCAACAAACCAACAAACCAACAAACCAAAAAACCAGCAAACCAAAAAACCAACAAACCAACAAACCAACAAACCAACAAAACAACAAACCAACAAACCAATAAACCAACAAACCCACAAACCAACAAACCACCGAACCAACAAACCAACAAACCACCGAACCAAAAAAGCAACAAACCAACAAACCAACAAACTAACAAACCAACAAGCCAACAAACCAACAAACCAACAAACCAACAAACAAATAAACCAAAAAACCAACAAACCACCAAACCAACAAACCAACAAACCAACAAACCAACAAACCAACAAACCAACAAACCAACAAACCAACAAACCAACAAACCAACAAACCAAGAAACCAAAAAACCAACAAACCAAAAAACCAACAAACCAAAAAACCAACAAGCCAAAAAACCAACAAACCAACAAACCAAGTAACCAACGAACCAACAAACGAACAAACCAACAAACAAACAAACCAACAAACGAACAAACCAACAAACCAAAAAACCAACAAACCAACAAGCCAACAAGCCAACAAACCAACAAGCCAACAAACGAACAAACCAACAAACCAACAAACAAACAAACCAACAAACCAACAAACCAACAAGCCAACAAGCCAACAAACCAACAAACCAACAAACCAACAAACCAACAAACGCACAAACCACAACAAACCAACAAGTCAACAAGCCAACAAACCAACAAACAAACAAACCAACAAACCAACAAACCATTCAAACCAACAAACCAACAAACCAACAAACAAACAAACAAACAAACCAACAAACCAACAAGCCAACAAGCCAACAAACCAACAAACCAACAAACCAACAAACCAACAAACCAACAAACGAACAAACCAAACAACCAACAAACCAACAAGCCAACAAGCCAACAAACCAACTAGCCAATAAACCAACAAGCCAACAAGCCAACAAACCAACAAACCAATAAACCAACAAATGAAGAAAGCAACAAACAAACAAACCAACAAACCAACAAACCAACAAACCAACAAGCCAACAAACCAACAAACCAACAAACCAACAAACCAACAAACCAACAAACCAACAAACCAACAAACCAACAGGCCAACAAGCCAACAAACCAACAAACCAAAAACCAACAAACCAACAAACCAACAACCCAACAAGCCAACAAACCAACAAACCAACAAACTAACAAACAAATAAACCAACAAACCAACAAACCAACAAACCACCAAACCAACAAACCAACAAACCAACAAACCAACAAACCAACAAACCAACAAACCAACAAGCCAACAAACCAACAAACCAACAAACCAACAAACCGACAAACCAACAAACCAACAAACCAACAAACCAACAAACCAACAAGCCAACAAACCAACAAACCAACAAACCAACAAAACAACAAACCAACAAACGAACAAACCAACAAACCAACAAGCCAAAAAGCCAACAAACCAACAAACCAACAAACCAACAAACCAACAAACCAACAAACCAACAAACCAACAAACCAACAAATAAACAAACAAACAAACCAACAAGCCAACAAGCCAACAACCCAACAAACCGACAAACCAGCAAACGAACCAACCAACAAACCAACAAACCAACAAGCCACCAAGCCAACAAACCAACAAACCAACAAACCAACAAACCAACAAACCAACAAGCCAACAAGCCAACAAGCCAACAAACCAACAAACCAAAAAGCCAACAAACCAACAAACCAACAAACCAACAAACCAACAAACGAACAAACCAACAAACCAACAAACCAACAAACCAACAAACAAACAAACCAACAAACCAACAAACCAACAAGCCAACAAGCCAACAAACCAACAAACCGACAAACCAGCAAACGAACCAACCAACAAACCAACAAACCAACAAGCCACCAAGCCAACAAACCAACAAGCCAACAATACAAACAAACCAGCAAACGAACCAACCAACAAACCAACAAACCAACAAGCCAACAAACCAACAAACCAACAAACCAACAAACAAATAAACCAAAAAACCAACAAACCACCAAACCAACAAACCAACAAACCAACAAACCAACAAACCAACAAACCAACAAACCAACAAACCAACAAACCAACAAACCAACAAACCAAGAAACCAAAAAACCAACAAACCAAAAAACCAACAAACCAAAAAACCAACAAGCCAAAAAACCAACAAAGCAACAAACCAAGTAACCAACGAACCAACAAACGAACAAACCAACAAACAAACAAACCAACAAACGAACAAACCAACAAACCAAAAAACCAACAAACCAACAAGCCAACAAGCCAACAAACCAACAAGCCAACAAACGAACAAACCAACAAACCAACAAACAAACAAACCAACAAACCAACAAACCAACAAGCCAACAAGCCACAAACCAACAAACCAACAAACCAACAAACCAACAAACGCACAAACCAACAAACCAACAAGTCAACAAGCCAACAAACCAACAAACAAACAAACCAACAAACCAACAAACCATTCAAACCAACAAACCAACAAACCAACAAACAAACAAACAAACAAACCAACAAACCAACAAGCCAACAAGCCAACAAACCAACAAACCAACAAACCAACAAACCAACAAACCAACAAACGAACAAACCAACAACCAACAAACCAACAAGCCAACAAACCAACTAGCCAATAAACCAACAAGCCAACAAGCCAACAAACCAACAAACCAACAAACCAACAAATGAAGAAAGCAACAAACAAACAAACCAACAAACCAACAAACCAACAAACCAACAAGCCAACAAACCAACAAACCAACAAACCAACAAACCAACAAACCAACAAACCAACAAACCAACAAACCAACAGGCCAACAAGCCAACAAACCAACAAACCAAAAACCAACAAACCAACAAACCAACAACCCAACAAGCCAACAAACCAACAAACCAACAAACTAACAAACAAATAAACCAACAAACCAACAAACCAACAAACCACCAAACCAACAAACCAACAAACCAACAAACCAACAAACCAACAAACCAACAAACCAACAAGCCAACAAACCAACAAACCAACAAACCAACAAACCGACAAACCAACAAACCAACAAACCAACAAACCAACAAACCAACAAGCCAACAAACCAACAAACCAACAAACCAACAAAACAACAAACCAACAAACGAACAAACCAACAAACCAACAAGCCAAAAAGCCAACAAACCAACAAACCAACAAACCAACAAACCAACAAACCAACAAACCAACAAACCAACAAACCAACAAATAAACAAACAAACAAACCAACAAGCCAACAAGCCAACAACCCAACAAACCGACAAACCAGCAAACGAACCAACCAACAAACCAACAAACCAACAAGCCACCAAGCCAACAAACCAACAAACCAACAAACCAACAAACCAACAAACCAACAAGCCAACAAGCCAACAAGCCAACAAACCAACAAACCAAAAAGCCAACAAACCAACAAACCAACAAACCAACAAACCAACAAACGAACAAACCAACAAACCAACAAACCAACAAACCAACAAACAAACAAACCAACAAACCAACAAACCAACAAGCCAACAAGCCAACAAACCAACAAACCGACAAACCAGCAAACGAACCAACCAACAAACCAACAAACCAACAAGCCACCAAGCCAACAAACCAACAAGCCAACAATACCGACAAACCAGCAAACGAACCAACCAACAAACCAACAAACCAACAAGCCAACAAGCCAACAAGTCAACAAACCAACAAACCAACAAGCCAACAAAAAAACAAACCAAAAAACTAACAATCCAACAAACCAACAAACCAACAAGCCAACAAGCCAACAAACCAACAAACCAACAAACGAATAAACCAACAAACCAACAAACCAAAAAACCAACAAACCAACAAACCAACAAGCCAAACAAACCAACAAGCAAATAAAACAAAAAACCAACAAACAAACAAACTAACAAACCAACAAACCAAAAAACCAACAAACCAAAAAACCAACAAGCCAACAAACCAACAAACCAACAAACCAATTAACCAACAAACCAACAAACGTATAAACCAACAAACAAACAAACCAACAAACCAACAAACTTACAAACCAACAAACAAACATACAAATAAACCAACAAACCAACAAACCAACAAACCAAAAAACCGACAAACCAAAAAACCAACAAACCAACAAACCAACAAACCAACAAACCAACAAACCAACAAACGAACAAACCAACAAACCTACAAACCAAGAAACCAACAAACCAACAAACCAACAAGCCAACAAACCAACAAACCAACAAACCAACTAACCAGCAAACCAAAAAACCAACAAACCAACAAACCAACAAACCAACAAACCAACAAACCAACAAACCAATAAACCAACAAACCAACAAACCACCGAACCAACAAACCAACAAACCACCGAACCAAAAAAGCAACAAACCAACAAACCAACAAACTAACAAACCAACAAGCCAACAAACCAACAAACCAACAAACCAACAAACAAATAAACCAACAAACCAACAAACCAACGAACCACCAAACCAACAAACCAACAAACCAACAAACCAACAAACCAAAAAACCAACAAACCAAAAAACCAACAAACCAACAAACCAACAAGCCAACAAACCAACAAACCAAAAAACCAAGTAACCAACGAACCAACAAACGAACAAACCAACAAACAAACAAACCAACAAACAAACAAACCAACAAACCAAAAAACCAACAAACCAACAAGCCAACAAGCCAACAAACGAACAAATCAACAAACCAACAAACAAACACACCAACAAACCAACAAACCAACAAACCAACAAGCCAACAAGCCAACAAAACAAAAAACCAACAAACCAACAAACCAACAAACGCACAAACCAACAAACCAACAAGTCAACAAGCCAACAAACCAACAAACCAACAAACCAACAAACCAACAAACCAACAAACCATTCAAACCAACAAACCAACAAACCAACAAAAAACAAACAAACAAACCAACAAACCAACAAACCAACAAGCCAACAAGCCAACAAACCAACAAACCAACAAACCAACAAACGAACAAACCAACAACCAACAAACCAACAAGCCAACAAGCCAACAAACCAACAAGCCAATAAGCAACAAACCAACAAACCAACAAATCAAGAAACCAACAAACAAACAAACCAACAAACCAACAAACCAACAAACCAACAAGCCAACAAACCAACAAACCAACAAACCAACAAACCAACAAACCAACAACCAAACAAACCAACAAACCAACAAACCAACAAGCCAACAAGCCAACAAACCAACAAACCAAAAACCAACAAACCAACAAACCAACAAGCCAACAAGCCAACAAACCAACAAACCAACAAACCAACAAACAAATAAACCAACAAACCAACAAACCAACAAACCACCAAACCAACAAACCAACAAACCAACAAACCAACAAACCAACAAACCAACAAACCAACAAGCCAACAAACCAACAAACCAACAAACAAATAAACCAACAAACCAACAAACCAACAAACCAACAAACCAAAAAACCAACAAACCAACAAACCAAAAAACCAACAAACCAACAAACCAACAAGCCAACAAACCAACAAACCAACAAACCAACAAACCAACAAACCAAGTAACCAACGAACCAACAAATGAACAAACCAACAAACAAACAAACCAAAAAACGAACAAACCACCAAACCACCGAACTAACAAACCAACAAACCACCGAACCAACAAAGCAACAAACCAACAAACCAACAAACTAACAAACCAACAAGCCAACAAACCAACAAACCAACAAATCAACAAACCAACAAACCAACAAGCCAACAAACCAACAAACCAACAAACCAACAAACCGACAAACCAACAAACCAACGAACCAACAAGCCAACAAACCAACAAACCAACAAGCCAACAAACCAACAAACCAACAAACCAACAAAACAACAAACCAACAAACGAACAAACCAACAAACCAACAAGCCAAAAAGCCAACAAACCAACAAACCAACAAACCAACAAACCAACAAACCAACAAACCGACAAACCAACAAACCAACAAACAAACAAACCAACAAACCAACAAGCCAACAAGCCAACAACCCAACAAACCGACAAACCAGCAAACGAACCAACCAACAAACCAACAAACCAACAAGCCACCAAGCCAACAAACCAACAAACCAACAAGCCAACAAACCAACCAACCAACAAGCCAACAAACCAACAAACCAAAAAACCAACAAACCAACAAACCAACAAGCCAACAAGCCAACAAGCCAACAAACCAACAAACCAAAAAGCCAACAAACCAACAAACCAACAAACCAACAAACCAACAAACCAACAAACCAACAAACCAACAAACCAACAAACCAACAAACCAACAAAACCGACAAACCAACAAACCAACAAACCAACAAGCCAACAAGCCAACAAACCAACAAACCGACAAACCAGCAAACGAACCAACCAACAAACCAACAAACCAACAAGCCACCAAGCCAACAAACCAACAAGCCAACAATACAGACAAACCAGCAAACGAACCAACCAACAAACCAACAAACCAACAAGCCAACAAGCCAACAAGTCAACAAACCAACAAACCAACAAGCCAACAAACCAACAAACCAAAAAACTAACAATCCAACAAACCAACAAACCAACAAGCCAACAAGCCAACATTCCAACAAACCAACAAACGAATAAACCAACAAACCAACAAACCAAAAAACCAACAAACCAACAAACCAACAAGCCAAACAAACCAACAAGCAAATAAAACAAAAAACCAACAAACCAACAAACTAACAAACCAACAAACCAAAAAACCAACAAACCAAAAAACCAACAAGCCAACAAACCAACAAACCAACAAAGCATTTAACCAACAAACCAACAAACGTATAAACCAACAAACAAACAAACCAACAAACCAACAAACCTACAAACCAACAAACAAACATACAAATAAACTAACAAACCAACAAACCAACAAACCAAAAAACCGACAAACCAAAAAACCAACAAGCCAACAAACCAACAAACCAACAAACCAACAAACGAACAAACCAACAAACCTACAAACCAAGAAACCAACAAACCAACAAACCAACAAGCCAACAAACCAACAAACCAACAAACCAACTAACCAGCAAACCAAAAAACCAACAAACCAACAAACCAACAAACCAACAAACCAACAAACCAACAAACCAACAAACCACCGAACCAACAAACCAACAAACCACCGAATCAAAAAAGCAACAAACCAACAAACCAACAAACTAACAAACCAACAAGCCAACAAACCAACAAACCAACAAACCAACAAACAAATAAACCAACAAACCAACAAACCAACAAACCAACGAACCACCAAACCAACAAACCAACAAACCAACAAACCAACAAACCAACAAACCAACAAACCAAAAAACCAACAAACCAAAAAACCAACAAACCAACAAACCAACAAGCCAACAAACCAACAAACCAACAAACCAAGTAATCAACGAACCAACAAACGAACAAACCAACAAACAAACAAACCAACAAACAAACTAACCAACAAACCAAAAAACCAACAAACCAACAAGCCAACAAGCCAACAAGCCAACAAACGAACAAACCAACAAACCAACAAACAAACACACCAACAAACCAACAAACCAACAAACCAACAAGCCAACAAGCCAACAAACCAACAAACCAACAAACCAACAAACGCACAAACCAACAAACCAACAAGTCAACAAGCCAACAAACCAACAAACCAACAAACCAACAAACCAACAAACCATTCAAACCAACAAACCAACAAACCAACAAAAAACAAACAAACAAACAAACAAACCAACAAGCCAACAAGCCAACAAACCAACAAACCAACAAACCAACAAACGAACAAACCAACAACCAACAAACCAACAAGCCAACAAGCCAACAAACCAACAAGCCAATAAGCAACAAACCAACAAACCAACAAATGAAGAAACCAACAAACAAACAAACCAACAAACCAACAAACCAACAAACCAACAAGCCAACAAACCAACAAACCAGCAAACCAGCAAACCAACAAACCAACAAACCAACAAACCAACAAACCAACAAACCAACAAACCAACAAACCAACAAGCCAACAAGCCAACAAACCAACAAACCAACAAACCAACAAACCAAAAACCAACAAACCAACAAACCAACAAGCCAACAAGCCAACAAACCAACAAACCAACAAACCAACAAACAAATAAACCAAGAAACCAACAAACCAACAAACCACCAAACCACCAAACCAACAAACCAACAAACCAACAAACCAACAAACCAACAAACCAACAAACCAACAAACCAACAAGCCAACAAACCAACAAACCAACAAACAAATAAACCAACAAACCAACAAACCAACAAACCAACAAACCAACAAACCAAAAAACCAACAAACCAACAAACCAAAAAACCAACAAACCAACAAACCAACAAGCCAACAAACCAACAAACCAACAAACCAACAAACGAACAAACCAACAAACCAAAAAACCAACAAACCAACAAGCCAACAAGCCAACAAACCAACAAGCCAACAAACGAACAAACCAACAAACCAACAAACAAACAAACCAGCAAACCAACAAACCAACAAACCAACAAACCAACAAGCCAACAAGCCAACAAACCAACAAACCAACAAACGCACAAGCCAACAAACAACAAGTCAACAAGCCAACCAACCAATAAACAAACAAACCAACAAACCAACAAACCATTCAAACCAACAAACCAACAAAAAAACAAACAAACAAACAAACAAACCAACAAACCAACAAGCCAACACGCCAACAAACCAACAAACCAACAAACCAACAAACGAACAAACCAACAACCAACAAACCAACAAGCCAACAAGCCAACAAACCAACAAGCCAACAAACCAACAAGCCAACAAGCCAACAAACCAACAAACCAACAAATGAAGAAACCAACAAACAAACAAACCAACAAGCCAACAAACCAACAAACCAACAAACCAACAAACCAACAAACCAACAAACCAACAAACCAACAAACCAACAACCCAACAAGCCAACAAACCAACAAACCAAAAACCAACAAACCAACAAACCAACAAGCCAACAAGCCAACAAACCAAAAAACCAACAAACCAACAAACCGAAAAACCAACGAACCAACAAACCAACAAGCCAACAAACCAACAAACCAACAAACCAACAGACCAACAAACCAAGTAACCAACGAACCAACAAATGAACAAACCAACAAACAAACAAACCAAAAAACGAACAAACCAACAAACCCACAAACCAACAAACCAACTAGCCAACAAGCCAACAAACCAACAACCCAACAAACGAACAAACTAACAAACCAACAAACGAACAAACCAACAAACCAAAAAACCAACAAGCCAATAAGCCAACAAACCAACAAACCAACAAACCAACAAACCAACAAACCAACAAACGAACAAACCAACATTCCAACAAGCCAACAAGCCAACAAGCCAACAAACCAACAAACCAACAAACCAACAAACCAACAAACCAACAAACCAACAAACCAACAAACCAACAAACCAACAAACCAACAAACCAACAAACCAACAAACCAACAAACCAACAAACCAACAAACAAACAAACAAACAAACCAACAAACCAACAAGCCAACAAGCCAACAAGCCAACAAACCAACAAACCAACAAACCAACAAACGAACAAACCAACAAACCAAAAAACTAACAAGCCAACAAGCCAACAAACCAACAAGCCAACAATCCAACAAACCAACAAACCAACAAGCCAACAAGCCAACAAACCAACAAACCAACAAACCAACAAACCAACAAACCAACAAACCAACAAACCAACAAACGAACAAACCAACAAACAAACAAACCAATAAACTAACAAACCAACAAACCAACAAACCAACAAACCAACAAGCCAACAAGCCAACAAACCAACAAACCAACAAACCAAAAACCAACAAACCAACAAACCAACAAGCCAACAAGCCAACAAACCAAAAAACCAACAAACCAACAAACCAACAAACCAACAAGCCAACAAGCCAACAAGCCAACAAACCAACAAACCAACAAACCAACAAACCAACAAACCAACAAACCAACAAACCAACAAACCAACAAACCAACAACCCAACAAGCCAACAAATCAACAAACCAAAAACCAACAAACCAACAAACCAACAAGCCAACAAGCCCACAAACCAACAAACCAACAAACCAACAAACAAATAAACCCATAAACCAACAAACCAACAAAACACCAAACCAACAAACCAACAAACCAACAAACCAACAAACTAACAAGCCAACAAACCAACAAACCAACAAACCAACAAACAAATAAACCAACAAACCAACAAACCAAAAAACCAAAAAACCAACAAACCAACAAACCAAAAAACCAACAAACCAACAAACCAACAAGCCAACAAACCAACAAACCAACAAACCAACAGACCAACAAACCAAGTAACCAACGAACCAACAAATGAACAAACCAACAAACAAACAAACCAAAAAACGAACAAACCAACAAACCAACAAACCAACAAACCAACAAGCCAACAAGCCAACAAACCAACAAGCCAACAAACGAACAAACTAACAAACCAACAAACGAACAAACCAACAAACCAACAAACCAACAAGCCAATAAGCCAACAAACCAACAAACCAACAAACCAACAAACCAACAAACCAACAAACGAACAAACCAACATTCCAACAAGCCAACAAGCCAACAAACCAACAAACCAACAAACCAACAAACCAACAAACCAACAAACCAACAAACCAACAAACCAACAAACCAACGAACCAACAAACCAACAAACCAACAAACAAATAAACAAGCAAACCAACAAGCCAACAAGCCAACAAGCCAACAAACCAACAAACCAACAAACCAACAAACCAACAAACCAACAAACGAACAAACCAACAAACCAAAAAACTAACAAGCCAACAAGCCAACAAACCAACAAGCCAACAAGCCAACAAACCAACAAACCAACAAGCCAACAAGCCAACAAACCAACAAACCAACAAACCAACAAACCAACAAACCAACAAACCAAAAAACCAACAAACGAACAAACCAACAAACAACCAAACCAATAAACTAACAAACCAACAAACCAACAAAACCAACAAACCAACAAGCCAACAAGCCAACAAACTAACAAACCAAAAACCAACAAACCAACAAACCAACAAGCCAACAAGCCAACAAACCAAAAAACCAACAAACCAACAAACCAACAAACCAACAAGCCAACAAGCCAACAAACCAACAAACAAACAAACCAACAAACCAACAAACCAACAAACCAACAATCCAACAAACCAACAAGCTAACAAACCAACAAACCAAAAAACTAACAATCCAACAAACCAACAAACCAACAAACCAACAAGCCAACAAGCCAACAAACCAACAAACCAACAAACGAATAAACCAACAAACCAACAAACTAACAAACCAACAAACCAACAAACCAACAAACCAAAAAACCAAAAAACCAACAAACCAACAAACCAACAAGCCAAACAAACCAACCAAAAAATAAAACAACAAACAAAAAAACCAACAAACCAATAAACCAACAAACCAACAAACCAACAAACCAACAAACCAACAAACCAAAAAACCAACAAACCAACAAACCAACAAACCAACAAGCCAACAAACCAACAAACCAACAAACCAATTAACCAACAAACCAACAAACCAACAAACCAACAAACCAACAAACCAATAAACCAACAAACCAACAAACCAACAAACCAACAAACCTACAAACCAACAAACCAACAAACAAATAAACCAACAAACCAACAAACCAACAAACCAACAAACCAACAAACCAACAAAGCAACAAACCAACAAACCAACAAACCACAAACCAAAAAACCAACAAACCAAAAAACCAACAAGCCAACAAACCAACAAACCAACAAACCAACAAACGAACAAACCAACAAACCTACAAACCAAGAAACCAACAAACCAACAAACCGACAAGCCAACAAACCAACAAACCAACAAACCAACAAACCAGCAAACCAAAAAACCAACAAACCAACAAACCAACAAGCCAACAAACCAACAGACTAACATACCAACAAACCAACAAACCACCAAACCAACAAACCAACAAACCAACAAACCAACAAACCAACAAACCAACAAACCAACCAACCAACAAACCAACAAACCAGCAAACCAACAAACCAACAAACCAACAAGCAAATAAACCAACAAACCAACAAACCAACAAACCAACAAACCAACAAACCAAAAAACCAACAAATCAACAAGCCAACAAAGCAACAAACCAACAAACTAACAAACCAAAAAACCAAGTAACCAACGAACAAACAAACCAACAAACAAACAAACCAACAAACGAACAAACCAAAAAACCAACAAACCAACAAGCCAACAAGCCAACAAACCAACAAGCCAACAAACGAACAAACCAACAAACCAACAAACCAACAAACCAACAAACCAACAAACCAACAAACCAACAAACCAACAAACCAAGAAACCAACAAACCAACAAACCAACAAGCCAACAAACCAACAAACCAACAAACCAACAAACCAACAAACAAATAAACCAACAAACCAACAAACCAACAAACCAACAAACCAACAAACCAAAAAGCCAACAAACCAACAAGCCAACAAGCCAACAAACCAACAAACTAACAAACCAACAAACGAACTAACCAACAAACCAACAAGCCTACAAGCCAACAAACCAACAAACTAACAAACCAACAAACGAACTAACCAACAAACCAACAAGCCAACAAGCCAACAAACCAACAAACCAACAAACTAAGTTACCAACAAGCCAACAAACCAACAAACCAACAAGCCAACAAGCCAACAAACCAGCAAATCAACAAGCCAACAAACCAAGAAACCAACAAACCAACAAGCCGACAAACCAACAAATCAACAAACCAACAAACCAAGAAACCAACAAACCAACAAACCAACAAACCAAAAAACCTACAAACCATCAAACCAACAAACCAACAAACTAACAAACCAACAAACGAACAGACCAACAACCAACAAACCAACAAGCCAACAAGCCAACAAACCAACAAGCCAACAAACCAACAAGCCAACAAGCCAACAAACCAACAAACCAACAAACCAACAAACCAACAAATAAAGAAACCAACAAACAAACAAACCAACACACCAACAAACCAACAAACCAACAAACCAACAAGCCAACAAACCAACAAACCAACAAACCAACAAACCAACAAACCAACAAACCAACAAGCCAACAAGCCAACAAACCAACAAACCAAAAACCAACAAACCAACAAACCAACAAACTAACAAGCCAACAAACCAATAAACCAACAAACCAACAAACAAATAAACCAACAAACCAACAAACCAACAAACCACCAAACCAACAAACCAACAAACCAACAAACCGACAAACCAACAAACTAACAAACTAACAAACTAACAAGCCAACAAACCAACAAACCAACAAACCAACAAACAAATAAACCAACAAACCAACAAACCAACAAACCAACAATCCAAAAAACCAACAAACCAACAAACCAAAAAACCAACAAACCAACAAACCAACAAGCCAACAAACTTACAAACCAACAAACCAACAAACCAAGTAACCAACGAACCAACAAATGAACAAACCAACAAACAAACAAACCAAAAAACGAACAAACCAACAAACCAACAAACCAACAAACCAACAAGCCAACAAGCCAACAAACCAACAAGCCAACAAACCAACAAACCAACAAACCAACAAACGAACAAACCAACAAACCAACAAACCAACAAGCCAATAAGCCAACAAACCAACAAACCAGCAAACCAACAAACCAACAAACGAACAAACCAACATACCAACAAGCCAACAAGCCAACAAACCAACAAACCAACAAACCAATAAACCAACAAACCAACAAACCAACAAACCAACAAACCAACAAACAAACAAACAAACAAACCAACAAACCAACAAGCCAACAAGCCAACAAACCAACAAACCAACAAACCAACAAACGAACAAACCAACAAACAAACAAACCAACAAACTAACAAACCAACAAACCACCAAGCCAACAAACCAACAAACCAACAAACCAACAAACCAACAAACCAACAAACCAACAAGCCAACAAGCCAACAAACCAACAAACCAAAAACCAACAAATCAACATACCAACAAGCCAACAAGCCAACAAACCAAAAAACCAACAAACCAACAAACCAACAAACCAACAAACCAACAAGCCAACAAGCCAACAAACCAACAAACAAACAAACCAACAAACCAACAAACCAACAAACCAACAAGCCAACAAACCAACAAACCAACAACCCAACAAACCAAAAAACTACCAATCCAACAAACCAACAAACCAACAAACCAACAAGCCAACAAACCAACAAACCAACAAACCAACAAACGAATAAACCAACAAACCAACAAACCAACAAACCAACAAACCAACAAACCAACAAACCAAAAAACCAAAAAACCAACAAACCAACAAGCCAAACAAACCAACAAAAAAATAAAACAACAAACCAAAAAACCAACAATCCAACAAACCAACAAACCAAAAAACCAACAAACCAAAAAACCAACAAACCAACAAACCAACAAGCCAACAAACCAACAAACCAACAAACCAATTAACCAACAAACCAACAAACCAACAAACCAACAAACCAACATACCAACAAACCAACAAACCAACAAACCTACAAACCAACAAACCAACCAACAAATAAACCAACAAACCAACAAACCAACAAACCAACAAACCAACAAACCAACAAACCAACAAACCAACAAACCAACAAACCAACAAACCAACAAACCACAAACCAAAAAACCAACAAACCAATAAACCAACAAGCCAACAAACCAACAAACCAACAAACGAACAAACCAACAAACTACAAATCAAGAAACCAACAAACCAACAAGCCAACAAACCAACAAACCAACAAACCAACAAACCAGCAAACCAAAAAACCAACAAACCAACAAACCAACAAACCAACAAACCAACAAACCAAGAAACCAACAAGCCAACAAACCAACAAACCAACAAGCCAACAAGCCAACAAACCAACAAACCAACAAACCAACAAGCCAACAAACCAACAAGCCAACAAACCAACAAACCATCAAACCAACAAACCAACAAGCCAACAAGCCAACAAACCAACAAACCAACAAGCCAACAAGCCAACAAACCAACAAACCAACAAGCCAACAAACCAACAAACCAACAAACCAACAAGCCAACAAACCAACAAACAAATAAACCAACAAACCAACAAACCAACACACCAACAAACCAACAAACTAACAAACCAACAAGCCAACAAACAAACAAACCAACAAGCCAACAAACCAACAAACCAACAAACCAACAAGCCAACAAGCCAACAAACCAACAAACCAACAAACCAACAAACCAACAAACCAACAAACCAACATGCCAACAAACCAACAAACTAAGTAACCAACAAGCCAACAAACCAACAAACCAACAAACCAACAAGCCAACAAGCCAACAAACCAACAAACCAACAAGCCAACAAACCAACAAACCAACAAACCAACAAGCCAACAAACCAACAAACAAATAAACCAACAAGCCAACAAGCCAACAAACCAACAAACTAACAAACCAACAAACGAAATAACCAACAAATCAACAAGCCAACAAGCCAACAAACCAACAAACCAACAAACCAACAAACCAACAAACCAACAAACTAAGTATCCAACAAGCCAACAAACCAACAAACCAACAAAACAACAAACCAACAAACCAACAAGCCAACAAGCCAACAAATCAACAAACCAACAAACCAACAAGCCAACAAACCAACAAACCAACAAGCCAACAAACCAACGAACCAACAAACCAAGTAACCAAAAAGCCAACAAACTAACAAACCAACAAGCCAACAAGCAAACAAACCAACAAACCAACAAACCAACAAATTAACAAGCCAACAAGCCAACAAACCAACAAACCAACAAGCCAACAAACCAACAAACCAACAAGCCAACAAGCCAACAAACCAACAAACCAACAAACCAACAAGCCAACAAACCAACAAACCAACAAGCCAACAAACCAACAACACAACAAACCTACAAACCAACAAGCTAACAAGCCAACAAACCCACAAACCAACAAGCCAACAAACCAACAAAGCAACAAACCAACATGCCAACAAACCAACAAATCAACAAATCAACAAACCAACAAACCAAGAAACCAACAAACCAACAAACCAACAAACCAAAAAACCAACAAACCAACAAACCATCAAACGAACAAACCAACAAACCAACAAACCAACAAACCAAAAAACCAACAAACCAACAAACCAACAAGCCAACAAACCAACAAACCAACAAACCAATTAACCAACAAACCAACAAACGAACAAACCAACAAACCAACAAACCAACAAACCAACAAACCAACAAACCAACAAACCTACAAACCAACAAACAAATAAACCAACAAACCAACAAAGCAACAAAGCAACAAACCAACAAACAAATAAACCAACAAACCAACAAACCAACAAACCAATTATCCAACAAACCAACAAACGAACAAACCAACAAACCAACAAACCAACAAACCAACAAACCTACAAACCAACAAACTAACAAACAAATAAACCAACAAACCAAAAAACCAACAAACCAACAAACAAATAAACCAAGAAACCAAAAAACCAACAAACCAAAAAACCAACAAACCAACAAACCAACAAACAAACAAACCAACAAACCAGCAAACAAAAATCCAACAAACCAACAAACCAACAAACCAACAAGCCAACAAACCAACAAACCAACAAACCAACAAACCAACAAACCACCAAACCAACAAACCAACAAACCAACAAACCAACAAACCAACAAACCAACAAACCAACAAACAAACAAACAAACAAACCAACAAACCAACAAACCAACAAGCCAACAAGCCAACAAACCAACAAACCAACAAACCAACAAACGAACAAACCAACAAACCAAAAAACCAACAAGCCAACAAGCCAACAAACCAACAAGCCAACAAGCCAACAAACCAACAAACCAACAAGCCAACAAGCCAACAAACCAACAAACCAACAAACCAACAAACCAACAAACGAACAAACCAACAAACAAACAAACCAACAAACCAACAAGCCAACAAACCAACAAACCAACAAACCAACAAACCAACAAACCAACAAACCAACAAGCCAACAAGCCAACAAACCAACAAACCAAAAACCAACAAACCAACAAACCAACAAGCCAACAAGCCAACAAACCAAAAAACCAACAAACCAACAAACCAACAAACCAGCAAGCCAACAAGCCAACAAACCAACAAACAAACAAACCAACAAACCAACAAACCAACAAACCAACCAACCAACAAGCCAACAAACCAACATACCAACAAGCCAACAAACCAACAAACCAAAAAACTAACAATCCAACAAACCAACAAACCAACAAACCAACAAGCCAACAAACCAACAAACCAACAAACCAACAAACGAATAAACCAACAAACTAACAAACCAACAAACCAACAAACCAACAAGCCAACAAACCAACAAACCAACAAGCCAACAAACCAACAAACCAACAAACCAACAAGCCAACAAACCAACAAACAAATAAACCAACAAACCAACAAACCAACAAACCAACAAACCAACAAACTAACACACCAACAAGCCAACAAACAAACAAACCAACAAGCCAACAAACCAACAAACCAACAAGCCAACAAGCCAACAAACCAACAAGCCAACAAACCAACAAACCAACAAACCAAGAAACCAACATGCCAACAAACCAACAAACTAAGTAACCAACAAGCCAGCAAACCACCAAACCAACAAGCCAACAAGCCAACAAACCAACAAACCAACAAGCCAACAAACAAACAAACCAACAAACCAACAATTCAACAAACCAACAAACAAATAAACCAACAAGCCAACAAGCCAACAAACCAACAAACTAACAAACCAACAAACGAAATAACCAACAAACCAACAAGCCAACAAGCCAACAAACCAACAAACCAACAAACCAACAAACCAACAAACCAACAAACTAAGTAACCAACAAGCCAACAAACCAACAAACCAACAAACCAACAAACCAACGAGCCAACAAGCCAACAAACCAACAAACCAACAAACCAACAAGCCAACAAACCAACAAACAAACAAGCCAACAACCCAACAAACCAAGTAACCAAAAAGCCAACAAACTAACAAACCAACAAGCCAACAAGCAAACAAACCAACAAACCAACAAAGCAACAAGCCAACAAGCCAACAAACCAACAAGCCAACAAGCCAACAAACCAACAAACCAACAAACCAACAAGCCAACAAACCAACAAACCAACAAGCCAACAAACCAACAAACCAACAAACCTACAAACCAACAAGCCAAAAAGCCAACAAACCAACAAACCAACAAGCCAACAAGCCAACAAACCAACAAATCAACAAATCAACAAACCAACAAACCAACAAACCAACAACCCAACAAACCAACAAACCAACAAGCCAACAAATCAACAAGCCAACAAGCACACAAACCAACAAACCAACAAACCAACAAACCAAAAAACCAACAAACCAACAAACCAACAAGCCAACAAACCAACAAACCAACAAACCAATTAACCAACAAACTAACAAACGAACAAACCAACAAACCAACAAACCAACAAACCAACAAACCAACAAACCAACAAACCTACAAACCAACACACAAATAAACCAGCAAACTAACAAACCAAGAAAGCAACAAACCAACAACCCAACAAACAAATAAACCAACAAACCAACAAACCAACAAACCAACAAACCAACAAACCAATTAACCAACAAACCAACAAACGAACAAACCAACAAACCAACAAACCAACAAACCAACAAACCAACAAACCTACAAACCAACAAACTAACAAACAAATAAACCAACAAACCAACAAACCAACAAACAAATAAACCAAGAAACCAACAAACCAACAAACCAAAAAACCAACAAACAAATAAACCAAGAAACCAACAAACCAACAAACCAAAAAACCAACAAACCAACAAACCAACAAACCAACAAACCAGCAAACAAAAATCCAACAAACCAACAAACCAACAAACCAACAAACCAACAAACCAACAAACCAACAAACCAACAAACCAACAAACCACCAAACCAACAAACCAACAAACCAACAAACCAACAAACCAACAAACCAACAAGCCAAGAAACCAACAAACCAACAAACCAACAAACCAACAAACCAACAAACCAACAAACCAACAAACCAACAAACCAACAAACCAACAAACCAACAAACCAACAAACCAACAAACCAACAAACCACCAAACCAACAAACCAACAAACCAACAAACCAACAAACCAACAAACCAACAAGCCAACAAACCAACAAACCAACAAACCAACAAACCAACAAGCCAACAAACCAACAAACCAACAAACCAACAAACCAACAAGCCAACAAACCAACAAACAAATAAACCAACAAACCAAAAAACCAAAAAACCAACAAACCAACAAACCAACAAACCAACAAACCAACAAACCAAAAAACCAACAAACCAACAAACCAACAAACCAATAAGCCAACAAGCCACCAAACTAACAAACCAGCAAGCCAACAAACCAACAAACAAATAAACCAACAAACCAACAAACCAACAAACCAACAAACCAACAAACCAAAAAACCAACAAGCCAACAAGCCAACAAACCAACAAACCAACAAGCCAAAAAACCTACAAACCAACAAACCAACAAACCAACAAACCAAAAAACTAACAAACCAAAAAACCAACAAACCAACAAACCGACAAGCCAACAAGCCAACAAACCAACAATTCAACAAGCCAACAAACCAAAAAACAAATAAACCAACAAACCAACAAACCAACAAACCAACAAACCAACAAACCACCAAACCAACAAACCAACAAACCAACAAACCAACAAACCAACAAACCAACAAGCCAACAAACCAACAAACCAACAAACCAACAAACCAACAAACCAAAAAACCAACAAACCAACAAACAAACAAACCAACAAACGAACAAACCAACAAACAAACAAACCAACAAACTAACAAACCAACAAACCACCAAGCCAACAAACCAACAAACCAACAAACCAACAAGCCAACAAACCAACAAACCAACAAACCAACAAGCCAACAAGCCAATAAACCAACAAACAAAAACCCAACAAACCAACAAAGCAACAAGCCAACAAGCCAACAGACCAACAAATCAACAAACCAACAAACCAACAAACCAACAAACCAACAAGCCAACATACCAACAAACCAACAAACCAACAAACCAACAAACCAACAAACCAACAAAATTACAAACCAACAAGCCAACAAACCAACAAACCAACAAGCCAACAAACCAACAAACCAACAAACCAAGTAACCAACAAGCCAACAAACCAACAAACCAACAAACCAACAAACCAACAAACCACCAAACCAACAAGCCAACAAGCCAACAAACCAACAAACCAACAAACCAACACGACAACAAGCCAACAAACCAACAAAATTACAAACCAACAAGCCAACAAACCAACAAATCAACAAACCAACAAGCTAACAAGCCAACAAACCAACAAGCCAACAAACGAACAAACTAACAAACCAACAAACCAACAAACCAAGAAACCGACAAACCAACAAACCAACAAACCAACAAACCAATCAACCAAGAAACCAACAAACCAACAAACCGACAAACCAACAAACCAACAAACCAACAACCCAGCAAACAAATAAACCAACAAACCAACAAACCAACAAACCAACAAACCAACAAACCAACAAACCAACAAACCAACAAACCAACAATCCAACAAACCAACAAACCAACAAACCAATTAACCAACAAACCAACAAACCAACAAACCAACAAGCCAACAAACCAACAAACCAACAAGCCAACATGCCAAGAAACCAACAAACTAACAAACCAACAAACGAACTAACCAACAAACCAACAAGCCAACAAGCCAAAAAACCAACAAACCAACAAACCAACAAACCAACAAACCAAGTAACCAACAAGCCAACAAGCCAACAAACCAACAAACCAACAAACCAACAAACCAACAAACCACCAAACCAACAAGCCAACAAGCCAACAAACCAACAAACCAACAAACCAACACGCCAACAAGCCAACAAACCAACAAAATTACAAACCAACAAGCCAACAAACCAACAAACCAACAAGCCAACAAACCAACAAACCAACAAACCAAGTAACCAACAAGCCAACAAACTAATAAACCAACAAACCAACAAGCCAACAAGCCAACAAACCAACAAACCAACAAAGCAATAAGCCAACAAGCCAACCAACCAACAAACCAACAAGCCAACAAAGCAACAAACCAACAAGCCAACAAGCCAACAAACCAACAAACCAACAAACCAACAAGCCAACAAACCAACAAACCAACAAGCCAACAAACCTACAAACCAAAAAACTAACAAGCCAACAAACCAACAAACCAACAAGCCAACAAGCCAACAAACCAACAAACGAATTAAATCAACAAAACAACAAACCAACAAACCAACAAACCAACAAGCCAACAAACCAACAAACCAACAAACCAAAAAACCAACAAACCAACAAGCAAACAAGCCAACAAACCAACAAGCCAACAAACGAACAAACCAACAAGCCAACAAGCCAACAAACCAACAAACCAACATACCAACAAACCAACAAACCAACAAACAAACAAACCAACAAACGAACAAACCAACAAACGAACAAACCAACAAACCAACAAGCCAACAAGTCAACAAACCAACAAACCAACAAACCAACAAACGAACAAACCAACAAACCAACAAATTAACAAGCCAACAAGCCAACAAACCAACAAGCCAACAAACCAACACGCCAACAAGCAAACAAACCAACAAACCAACAAACAAACAAACCAACAAACCAACAAACCAACAAACCAACAAACCAACCAGCCAACAAACCAACAAACCAACAAACCAACAAACCAACAAGCCAACAAACCAACAAACAAAAACCCAACAAACCAACAAAGCAACAAGCCAACAAGCCAAAAAACCAACAAATCAACAAACCAACAAACCAACAAACCAACAAACCAACAAGCCAACATACCAACAAACCAACAAACCAACAAACCAACAAACCAACAAACCAACAAACCGACAAACCAACAAGCCAACAAACCACCAAACCAACAAGCCAACAAACCAACAAACCAAAAAACTAACAATCCAACAAACCAACAAACCAACAAGCCAACAAGCCAACAAACCAACAAACAAACAAACGAATAAACCAACAAACCAACAAACCAACAAACCGACCAACCAAAAACCCAACAAACCAACAAACCAACAAGCCAAACAAACCAACAAACAAACCAACAAGCCAACAAGCCAACAAACCAACAAACTAACAAACCAACAAGCCAACAAACCAACAAACCAACAAACCAACAAGCCAACAAACCAACAAACCAACAAACCAACAAACCAACAAGCCAACAAGCCAACAAACCAACAAACCAACAAAATTACAAACCAACAAGCCAACAAACCAACAAACCAACAAGCCAACAAACCAACAAACCAACAAACCAAGTAACCAACAAACCAACGAACTAATAAACCAACAAACCAACAAGCCAACAAGCCAACAAACCAACAAACCAACAAAGCAATAAGCCAACAAGCGAAGCAACCAACAAACCAACAAGCCAACAAACCAACAAACCAACAAGCCAACAAGCCAACAAACCAACCAACCAACAAACCAACAAGCCAACAAACCAACAAACCAACAAGCCAACAAACCTACAAACCAAAAAACTAACAAGCCAACAAACCAACAAACCAACAAGCCAACAAGCCAACAAACCAACAAACCAACAAACGAATTAAATCAACAAACCAACAAACCAACAAACCAACAAACCAACAAGCCAACAAACCAACAAGCCAACAAACCAACAAACCAACAGGCCAACAAGCCAAGAAACCAACAAACTAACAAACCAACAAACGAACTAACCAACAAACCAACAAGCCAACAAGCCAAAAAACCAACAAACCAACAAACCAACAAACCCACAAACCAACAAACCAAGTAACCAACAAGCCAACAAGCCAACAAACCAACAAACCAACAAACCAACAAACCAACAAACCACCAAACCAACAAGCCAACAAGCCAACAAACCAACAAACCAACAAACCAACACGCCAACAAGCCAACAAACCAACAAAATTACAAACCAACAAGCCAACAAACCAACAAACCAACAAGCCAACAAACCAACAAACCAACAAACCAAGTAACCAACAAGCCAACAAACTAATAAACCAACAAACCAACAAGCCAACAAGCCAACAAACCAACAAACCAACAAAGCAATAAGCCAACAAGCCAACCAACCAACAAACCAACAAGCCAACAAAGCAACAAACCAACAAGCCAACAAGCCAACAAACCAACAAACCAACAAACCAACAAGCCAACAAACCAACAAACCAACAAGCCAACAAACCTACAAACCAAAAAACTAACAAGCCAACAAACCAACAAACCAACAAGCCAACAAGCCAACAAACCAACAAACCAACAAACGAATTAAATCAACAAACCAACAAACCAACAAACCAACAAACCAACAAGCCAACAAACCAACAAACCAACAAACCAAAAAACCAACAAACCAACAAGCAAACAAGCCAACAAACCAACAAGCCAACAAACGAACAAACCAACAAGCCAACAAGCCAACAAACCAACAAACCAACATACCAACAAACCAACAAACCAACAAACAAACAAACCAACAAACGAACAAACCAACAAACGAACAAACCAACAAACCAACAAGCCAACAAGTCAACAAACCAACAAACCAACAAACCAACAAACGAACAAACCAACAAACCAACAAATTAACAAGCCAACAAGCCAACAAACCAACAAGCCAACAAACCAACACGCCAACAAGCAAACAAACCAACAAACCAACAAACAAACAAACCAACAAACCAACAAACCAACAAACCAACAAGCCAACAAACCAACAAACCAACAAACCAAAAAACCAACAAGCCAACAAGCCAACAAATTAACAAACAAAAACCCAACAAACCAACAAAGCAACAAGCCAACAAGCCAAAAAACCAACAAATCAACAAACCAACAAACCAACAAACCAACAAACCAACAAGCCAACATACCAACAAACCAACAAACCAACAAACCAACAAACCAACAAAGCAACAAACCGACAAACCAACAAGCCAACAAACCACCAAACCAACAAGCCAACAAACCAACAAACCAAAAAACTAACAATCCAACAAACCAACAAACCAACAAGCCAACAAGCCAACAAACCAACAAACAAACAAACGAATAAACCAACAAACCAACAAACCAACAAACCGACCAACCAAAAAACCAACAAACCAACAAACCAACAAGCCAAACAAACCAACAAACAAACCAACAAGCCAACAAGCCAACAAACCAACAAACCAACAAACCAACAAGCCAACAAACCAACAAACCAACAAACCAACAAGCCAACAAACCAACAAACCAACAAACCAACAAACCAACAAGCCAACAAGCCAACAAACCAACAAACCAACAAGCCAACGAACCAATAAACAAACAAACCTACAAGCCAACAAACCAACAAACCAAGAAACTAAGAAACCAAGAAACCAAGAAACCAACAAACCAACAAACCAACAAACCAACAAACCAACAAACCAACAAGCCAACAAACCAACAAACCAACAAACCAACAAACCAACAAACCAACAAACCAACAAAACAACAAACCAACAAGCCAACAAGCCAACAAACCAACAAGCCAACAAGCCAAGAAACCAACAAACTAACAAACCAACAAACGAACTAACCAACAAACCAACAAGCCAACAAACCAAAAAACCAACAAACCAACAAACCAACAAGCCAACAAGCCAACAAACCAACAAACCAACAAGCCAACGAACCAATAAACAAACAAACCTACAAGCCAACAAACCAACAAACCAAGAAACCAAGAAACCAAGAAACCAAGAAACCAACAAACCAACAAACCAACAAACCAACAAACCAACAAACCAACAAACCAACAAGCCAACAAACCAACAAACCAACAAACCAACAAACCAACAAACCAACAAACCAACAAAACAACAAACCAACAAGCCAACAAGCCAACAAACCAACAAGCCAACAAACCAACAAACCAACAAACCAACAAACCAACAAACCAACAAAACAACAAACCAACAAGCCAACAAGCCAACAAGCCAACAAGCCAACACACCAACAAACCAACAAAACAACAAACCAACAAACGAACAAACCAACAAACCAACAAACCACCAATCCAACAAACCAACAAACCAACAAACCAATTAACCAACAAACCAACAAACCAACAAACCAACAAGCCAACAAACCAACAAACCAACAAGCCAACAAGCCAAGAAACCAACAAACTAACAAACCAACAAACGAACTAACCAACAAACCAACAAGCCAACAAGCCAAAAAACCAACAAACCAACAAACCAACAAACCAACAAACCAACAAACCAACAAACCAAGTAACCAACAAGCCAACAAGCCAACAAACCAACAAACCAACAAACCAACAAACCAACAAACCAACAAACCACCAAACCAACAAGCCAACAAGCCAACAAACCAACAAACCAACAAACCAACACGCCAACAAGCCAACAAACCAACAAAATTACAAACCATCAAGCCAACAAACCAACAAACCAACAAGCCAACAAACCAACAAACCAACAAACCGAGTAACCAACAAGCCAACAAGCCAACAAACCAACAAACCAACAAACCTACAAACCAACAAACCACCAAACCAACAAGCCAACAAGCCAACAAGCCAACAAACCAACAAACCAACAAACCAACACGCCAACAAGCCAACAACCCAACAAAATTACAAACCAACAAGCCAACAAACCAACAAATCAACAAACCAACAAGCTAACAAGCCAACAAACCAACAAGCCAACAAACGAACAAACTAACAAACCAACAAACCAACAAACCAACAAACCAACAAACCAACAAACCAAGAAACCAACCAACCAACAAACCAACAAACCAACAAACCGACAAACCAACAAACCAACAAACCAACAACCCAGCAAACAAATAAACCAACAAACCAACAAACCAACAAACCAACAAACCAACAAACCAACAAACCAACAAACCAACAAACCAACAAACCAACAAACCAACAATCCAACAAACCAACAAACCAACAAACCAATTAACCAACAAACCAACAAACCAACAAACCAACAAGCCAACAAACCAACAAACCAACTGGCCAACAAGCCAAGAAACCAACAAACTAACAAACCAACAAACGAACTAACCAACAAACCAACAAGCCAACAAGCCAAAAACCCAACAAACCAACAAACCAACAAACCAACAAACCAACAAACCAAGTAACCAACAAGCCAACAAGCCAACAAACCAACAAACCAACAAACCAACAAACCAACAAACCACCAAACCAGCAAGCCAACAAGCCAACAAGCCAACAAACCAACAAACCAACAAACCAACACGCCAACAAGCCAACAAACCAACAAAATTACAAACCAACAAGCCAACAAACCAACAAACCAACAAACCAACAAGCCAACAAACCAACAAACCAACAAACCAAGTAACCAACAAGCCAACAAACTAATAAACCAACAAACCAACAAGCCAACAAGCCAACAAACCAACAAACCAACAAAGCAATAAGCCAACAAGCCAACCAACCAACAAACCAACAAGCCAACAAAGCAACAAACCAACAAGCCAACAAGCCAACAAACCAACAAACCAATAAACCAACAAGCCAACAAACCAACAAACCAACAAGCCAACAAACCTACAAACCAAAAAACTAACAAGCCAACAAACCAACAAACCAACAAGCCAACAAGCCAACAAACCAACCAACCAACAAACGAATTAAATCAACAAACCAACAAACCAACAAACCAACAAACCAACAAGCCAACAAACCAACAAACCAACAAACCAAAAAACCAACAAACCAACAAGCAAACAAGCCAACAAACCAACAAGCCAACAAACGAACAAACCAACAAGCCAACAAGCCAACAAACCAACAAACCAACATACCAACAAACCAACAAACCAACAAACAAACAAACCAACAAACGAACAAACCAACAAACGAACAAACCAACAAACCAACAAGCCAACAAGTCAACAAACCAACAAACCAACAAACCAACAAACGAACAAATCAACAAACCAACAAATTAACAAGCCAACAAGCCAACAAACCAACAAGCCAACAAACCAACACGCCAACAAGCAAACAAACCAACAAACCAACAAACAAACAAACCAACAAACCAACAAACCAACAAACCAACAAGCCAACAAACCAACAAACCAACAAACCAACAAACCAACAAGCTAACAAGCCAACAACCCAACAAACAAAAACCCAACAAACCATCAAAGCAACAAGCCAACAAGCCAAAAAACCAACAAATCAACAAACCAACAAACCAACAAACCAACAAACCAACAAGCCAACATACCAACAAACCAACAAACCAACAAACCAACAAACCAACAAACCAACAAACCGACAAACCAACAAGCCAACAAACCACCAAACCAACAAGCCAACAAACCAACAAACCAAAAAACTAACAATCCAACAAACCAACAAACCAACAAGCCAACAAGCCAACAAACCAACAAACAAACAAACGAATAAACCAACTAACCAACAAACCAACAAACCGACCAACCAAAAAACCAACAAACCAACAAACCAACAAGCCAAACAAACCAACAAACAAACCAGCAAGCCAACAAGCCAACAAACCAACAAACCAACAAACCAACAAGCCAACAAACCAACAAACCAACAAACCAACAAGCCAACAAACCAACAAACCAACAAACCAACAAACCAACAAGCCAACAAGCCAACAAACCAACAAACCAACAAGCCAATGAACCAATAAACAAACAAACCTACAAGCCAACAAACCAACAAACCAAGAAACCAAGAAACCAAGAAACCAAGAAACCAACAAACCAACAAACCAACAAACCAACAAACCAACAAACCAACAAGCCAACAAACCAACAAACCAACAAACCAACAAACCAACAAACCAACAGACCAACAAAACAACAAACCAACAAGCCAACAAGCTAACACACCAACAAACCAACAAAACAACAAACCAACAAACGAACAAACCAACAAACCAACAAGCCAACAAGCCAACAAACCAACAAACCAACAAACCAACAAACGAACAAACCAACAAACCAACAAATTAACAAGCCAACAAGCCAACAAACCAACAAGCCAAAAAACCAACAAACCAACAAACCAACAAGCCAACAAGCCAATAAACCAACAAACAAAAACCCAACAAACCAACAAAGCAACAAGCCAACAAGCCAACAGACCAACAAATCAACAAACCAACAAACCAACAAACCAACAAACCAACAAGCCAACAAACCAACAAACCAACAAGCCAACAAACCAACAAACCAACAAACCAAGTAACCAACAAGCCAACAAGCCAACAAACCAACAAACCAACAAACCAACAAACCAACAAACCACCAAACCAACAAGCCAACAAGCCAACAAACCAACAAACCAACAAACCAACACGCCAACAAGCCAACAAACCAACAAAATTACAAACCAACAAGCCAACAAACCAACAAATCAACAAACCAACAAGCTAACAAGCCAACAAACCAACAAGCCAACAAACGAACAATCCAACAAACCAACAAACCAATTAACCAACAAACCAACAAACCAACAAACCAACAAGCCAACAAACCAACAAACCAACAAGCCAACAAGCCAAGAAACCAACAAACTAACAAACCAACAAACGAACTAACCAACAAACCAACAAGCCAACAAGCCAAAAAACCAACAAACCAACAAACCAACAAACCAACAAACCAACAAACCAAGTAACCAACAAGCCAACAAGCCAACAAACCAACAAACCAACAAACCAACAAACCAACAAACCAACAAACCAACAATCCAACAAACCAACAAACCAACAAACCAATTAACCAACAAACCAACAAACCAACAAACCAACAAGCCAACAAACCAACAAACCAACAAGCCAACAAGCCAAGAAACCAACAAACTAACAAACCAACAAACGAACTAACCAACAAACCAACAAGCCAACAAGCCAAAAAACCAACAAACCAACAAACCAACAAACCAACAAACCAACAAACCAAGTAACCAACAAGCCAACAAGCCAACAAACCAAAAAACCAACAAACCAACAAACCAACAAACCACCAAACCAACAAGCCAACAAGCCAACAAACCAACAAACCAACAAACCAACACGCCAACAAGCCAACAAACCAACAAAATTACAAACTAACAAGCCAACAAACCAACAAACCAACAAGCCAACAAACCAACAAACCAACAAACCAAGTAACCAACAAGCCAACAAACTAATAAACCAACAAACCAACAAGCCAACAAGCCAACAAACCAACAAACCAACAAAGCAATAAGCCAACAAGCCAACCAACCAACAAACCAACAAGCCAACAAAGCAACAAACCAACAAGCCAACAAGCCAACAAACCAACAAACCAACAAACCAACAAGCCAACAAACCAACAAACCAACAAGCCAACAAACCTACAAACCAAAAAACTAACAAGCCAACAAACCAACAAACTAACAAGCCAACAAGCCAACAAACCAACAAACCAACAAACGAATTAAATCAACAAACCAACAAACCAACAAACCAACAAACCAACAAGCCAACAAACCAACAAACCAACAAACCAAAAAACCAACAAACCAACAAGCAAACAAGCCAACAAACCAACAAGCCAACAAACAAACAAACCAACAAGCCAACAAGCCAACAAACCAACAAACCAACATACCAACAAACCAACAAACCAACAAACAAACAAACCAACAAACGAACAAACCAACAAACGAACAAACCAACAAACCAACAAGCCAACAAGTCAACAAACCAACAAACCAACAAACCAACAAACGAACAAACCAACAAACCAACAAATTAACAAGCTAACAAGCCAACAAACCAACAAGCCAACAAACCAACACGCCAACAAGCAAACAAACCAACAAACCAACAAACAAACAAACCAACAAACCAACAAACCAACAAACCAACAAACCAACAAGCCAACAAACCAACAAACCAACAAACCAACAAAACAACAAGCCAACAAGCCAACAAACCAACAAACAAAAACCCCCAACAAACCAACAAAGCAACAAGCCAACAAGCCAAAAAACCAACAAATCAACAAACCAACAAACCAACAAACCAATAAACCAACAAACCAACAAACCAACAATCCAACAAACCAACAAACCAACAAACCAATTAACCAACAAGCCAACAAACCAACAAACCAACAATCCAACAAACCAACAAACCAACAATCCAACAAACCAACAAACCAACAAGCCAAGAAACCAACAAACTAACAAACCAACAAACGAACTAACCAACAAACCAACAAGCCAACAAGCCAAAAAACCAACAAACCAACAAACCAACAAACCAACAAACCAACAAACCAACAAACCAACAAACCAAGTAACCAACAAGCCAACAAGCCAACAAACCAACAAACCAACAAACCAACAAACCAACAAACCACCAAACCAACAAGCCAACAAGCCAACAAACCAACAAACCAACAAACCAACAAACCAACAAACCAACAATCCAACAAACCAACAAACCAACAAGCCAAGAAACCAACAAACCAACAAACCAACAAACCAACAAACCAACAAACCAACAAACCAACAAACCAAGTAACCAACAAGCCAACAAGCCAACAAACCAACAAACCAACAAACCAACAAACCAACAAACCAACAAACCAACAAACCAACAAACCAACAATCCAACAAACCAACAAACCAACAATCCAACAAACCAACAAACCAACAAACCAACAAACCAACAATCCAACAAACCAACAAACCAACAAACCAACAAACCAACAATCCACTAAACCAACAAACCAACAAGCCAAGAAACCAACAAACCAACAAACCAACAAACCAACAAACCAACAAACCAACAAACCAACAAACCAACAAACCAAGTAACCAACAAGCCAACAAGCCAACAAACCAACAAACCAACAAACCAACAAACCAACAAACCAACAAACCAACAAACCACCAAACCAACAAGCCAACAAGCCAACAAACCAACAAACCAACAAACCAACACGCCAACAAGCCAACAAACCAACAAAATTACAAACCAACAAGCCAACAAACCAACAAACCAACAAGCCAACAAACCAACAAACCAACAAACCAACAAACCAACAATCCAACAAACCAACAAACCAACAATCCAACAAACCAACAAACTAACAAACCAACAAACGAACTAACCAACAAACCAACAAGCCAACAAGCCAAAAAACCAACAAACCAACAAACCAACAAACCAACAAACCAACAAACCAACAAACCAAGTAACCAACAAGCCAACAAGCCAACAAACCAACAAACCAACAAACCAACAAACCAACAAACCACCAAACCAACAAGCCAACAAGCCAACAAACCAACAAACCAACAAACCAACACGCCAACAAGCCAACAAACCAACAAAATTACAAACCAACAAGCCAACAAACCAACAAACCAACAAGCCAACAAACCAACAAACCAACAAACCAACAAACCAACAAACCAACAATCCAACAAACCAACAAACCAACAAACCAACAAACCAACAAACCAATTAACCAACAAACCAACAAACCAACAAACCAACAAGCCAACAAACCAACAAACCAACAAGCCAACAAGCCAAGAAACCAACAAACTAACAAACCAACAAACGAACTAACCAACAAACCAACAAGCCAACAAGCCAAAAAACCAACAAACCAACAAACCAACAAACCAACAAACCAAGTAACCAACAAGCCAACAAGCCAACAAACCAACAAACCAACAAACCAACAAACCAACAAACCACCAAACCAACAAGCCAACAAGCCAACAAACCAACAAACCAACAAACCAACACGCCAACAAGCCAACAAACCAACAAAATTACAAACCAACAAGCCAACAAACCAACAAACCAACAAGCCAACAAACCAACAAACCAACAAACCAAGTAACCAACAAGCCAACAAACCAACAAACCAACAAACCAAAAAACCAACAAACCAACAAGCAAACAAGCCAGCAAACCAACAAGCCAACAAACGAACAAACCAACAAGCCAACAAGCCAACAAACCAACAAACCAACATACCAACAAACCAACAAACCAACAAACAAACAAACCAACAAACGAACAAACCAACAAACTAACAAACCAACAAACCAACAAGCCAACAAGTCAACAAACCAACAAACCAACAAACCAACAAACGAACAAACCAACAAACCAACAAATTAACAAGCCAACAAGCCAACAAACCAACAAGCCAACAAACCAACACGCCAACAAGCAAACAAACCAACAAACCAACAAGCCAAAAAACCAACAAACCAACAAACCAACAAACCAACAAGCCAACAAGCCAACAAACCAACAAACAAAAACCCAACAAACCAACAAAGCAACAATCCAACAAGCCAAAAAACCAACAAATCAACAAACCAACAAACCAACAAACCAACAAACCAACAAGCCAACATACCAACAAACCAACAAACCAACAAACCAACAAACCAACAAACCAACAAACCGAAAAACCAACAAGCCAACAAACCACCAAACCAACAAGCCAACAAACCAACAAACCAAAAAACTAACAATCCAACAAACCAACAAACCAACAAGCCAACAAGCCAACAAACCAACAAACAAACAAACGAATAAACCAACAAACCAACAAACCGACCAACCAAAAAACCAACAAACCAACAAACCAACAAGCCAAACAAACCAACAAACAAACCAACAAGCCAACAAGCCAACAAACCAACAAACCAACAAACCAACAAGCCAACAAACCAACAAACCAACAAACCAACAAGCCAACAAACCAACAAACCAACAAACCAACAAACCAACAAGCCAACAAGCCAACAAACCAACAAACCAACAAGCCAACGAACCAATAAACAAACAAACCTACAAGCCAACAAACCAACAAACCAAGAAACCAAGAAACCAAGAAACCAAGAAACCAACAAACCAACAAACCAACAAACCAACAAACCAACAAACCAACAAACCAACAAACCAACAAGCCAACAAACCAACAAACCAACAAACCAACAAACCAACAAACCAACAAACCAACAAAACAACAAACCAACAAGCCAACAAGCCAACACACCAACAAACCAACAAAACAACAAACCAACAAACGAACAAACCAACAAACCAACAAGCCAACAAGCCAACAAAACAACAAACCAACAAACCAACAAACGAACAAACGAACTAACCAACAAACCAACAAGCAAACAAGCCAAAAAACCAACAAACCAACAAACCAACAAACCAACAAACCAACAAACCAAGTAACCAACAAGCCAACAAGCCAACAAACCAACAAGCCAACACACCAACAAACCAACAAAACAACAAACCAACAAACGAACAAACCAACAAACCAACAAGCCAACAAGCCAACAAGCCAACAAACCAACAAACCAACAAACTAACAAACCAACAAACGAA
>CATQJD010000049.1:0-50000 GCA_958298945.1 Atherix ibis | reverse complement strand
CAACAAACCAACAAACCAACAAACCAACAAACCAACAAACCAACAAACCAACAACCCAACAAGCCAACAAGCCAACAAACCAACAAACCAAAAAACCAACAAACGAACAAACCAACAAACCAACAAATCAACAAACCGACAAACCAACAAACCAACAAACCAACAAACCACCAAACCAACAATCCAACAAACCAACAAACAAATAAACCAACAAACCAACAAACCAACAAACCAAGAAACCGACAAACCAACAATCCAACAAACCAACAAACCAACAAACCAACAAACCAACAAACCAACAAACGAACAAACCAACAGACCAACAAACCAACAAACCAAAAAACCAAAAAACCAACAAACCAACAAACCAACAAGCCAAAAAACCAACAAGCCAACAAACGAACAAACCAATAAACCAACAAACCAACAAACCAAAAAACCAACAAACGAACAAACTAACAAACCAACAAACCAACAAACCAACAAACCGACAAAACAACAAACCAACAAACCAACAAACCGACAAAACAACAAACCAACAAACCAACAAACCAACAAACCAACAAACCAACAAACCAACAAACCAACAAACCAACCAACCAACAAACCAACAAACCAACAAACCAACAAACTAACAAGCCAACAAGCCAACAAACCAAAAAACCAACAACCGAACAAACCAACAAACAAACAAACCAACAAACCAACAAACTAACAAACCAACAAACGAACAAACCAACAAACCAACAAACCAACAAACCAAAAAACCAAAAAACCAAAAAACCAACAAACCAAAAAACCAAAAAGCCAACAAGCCAAAAAACCAACAAGCCAACAAACGAGCAAACCAACAAACCAACAAACCAAAAAACCAACAAACGAACAAACTAACAAACCAACAAACCAACAAACCAACAAACTGACAAAACAACAAACCAACAAAACAACAAACCAACAAACCAACAAACCAACAAACCAACAAACCAACAAACCAACAAACCAACAAACCAACAAACCAACAAACCAACAAACCAACAAACCAACAAACCAACAAACCAACAAACCAACAAACCAACAAACCAACAAACCAACAAACCAACAAACCAATAAGCCAACAAACCAACAAGCCAACAAACCAACAAACCAACAAACCAACAAACCAACAAACCAACAAACCAACAAGCCAACAAACCAACAAACCAACAAACCAACAAACCAACAAACCAACAAACCAACAAACCAACAAACCAACAAACCAACAAACCAACAAACCAACAAACCAACAAACCAACAAAGCAACATACCAACAAACCAACAAACCAACAAACCAACAAACTAACAAACCAACAAACCAACAAACCAACAAACCAACAAACCAACAAACCAACAAACCAACAAACCAACTAGCTAACAAACCAACAAACCAATAAACCAACAAAACAACAAATCAACAAACCAACAAACCAACAAACAAACAAACCAACAAACCAACAAGCCAACAAACCAAAAACCAACAAACGAACAAACCAACAAACAAACAAACCAACAAACCAACAAACCAAAAAACCAACAAGCCAACAAACAAACAACCTAACAAACCAACAAACCAACAAACCAAAAAACCAACAAACCAACAAACCAACAAACCAACAAACCAACAAACCAACAAACCAACAAACCAACAAAGCAACAAATCAACAAACCAACAAACCAACAAACCAACAAACCAACAAACCAACAAACCAACAAACCAACAAACCAACAAACCAACAAACTAACAAATCAACAAACCAACAAACCAACAAACCAAAAAACCAACAAACCAACAAACCAACAAACCAACAAACCAACAAACCAACAAGCCAACAAACCAACAATCCAACAAACGACAAACCAACAAGCCAATAAACCAACAAACCAACAAACTAACAAACCAACAAACCAACAAACCAACAAACCAACAAACCAACAAACCTACAAACCAACAAACCAACAAACCAACAAACCAACAAACCAACAAAACAACAAACCAACAAACCAACAAACCAACAAACCAACAAACCAACAAATTAACAAACAAACGAACCAACAAGCCAACAAACCAACAAATCAACAAACCAACAAACCAACAAACCAACAAACCAACAAACCAACAAACCAACAAACCAACAAACCAACAAACCAACAAACCAACAAAACAACAAGCCAACAAACCAACAAACCAACAAACCAAAAAACCAACAAACGAACAAACCAACAAACCTACAAATCAACAAACCGACAAACCAACAAACCAACAAACCACCAAACCAACAAACCAACAAACCAACAAACCAACAAACCAATAAACCAACAAACCAAGAAACCGACAAACCAACAATCCAACAAACCAACAAACCAACAAACCAACAAACCAACAAAGGAACAAACCAACAGACCAACAAACCAACAAACCAAAAAACCAAAAAACCAACAAACCAACAAACCAACAAGCCAACAAGCCAAAAAACCAACAAGCCAACAAACGAACAAACCAATAAACCAACACACCAACAAACCAAAAAACCAACACCCGAAAAAACTAACAAACCAACAAACCAACAAACCAACAAACCGACAAAACAACAAACCAACAAACCAACAAACCAACAAACTAACAAACCAACAAACCAACAAACCAACAAACCAACAAACCAACAAACCAACAAACCAACAAACTAACAAGCCAACAAGCCAACAAACCGAAAAACCAACAACCGAACAAACCAACAAACAAACAAACCAACAAACCAACAAACCAACAAGCGAAAAAACCAACAAACCAACAAACCAACAAACCAACAAACCAACAAACCAACAAACCAACAAACCAACAAACCAACAAGCCAACAAGCCAACAAACCAACAAACCAACAAACCAACAAACCAACAAACCAGCAAGGCAACAAACCAACAAGCCAACAAACCAACAAACCGACAAACCAACAAACCAACAACCTAACAAACCAACAAACCAACAAACCAACAAACCAACAAACCAACAAACCAACAAACCAACAAACCAACAAACCAACAAACCAACAAACCAACAAACCAACAAAGCAACAAACCAAAAAACCAACAAACCAACAAACCAACAAACCAACAAACCAACAAACCAACAAACCAACAAACCAACAAACCAACAAACCAACAAACCAACAAATCAACAAACCAACAAACCAACAAACCAAAAAACCAACAAACCAACAAACCAACAAACCAACAAACCAACAAGCCAACAAACCAACAAACCAACAAACGACAAACCAACAAGCCAATAAACCAACAAACCAACAAACCAACAAACCAACAAACCAACAAACCAACAAACCAACAGACCAACAAACCAACAAACCAACAAACCAACAAAACAACAAACCAACAAACCAACAAACCAACAAACCAACAAACCAACAAACCAACAAACCAACAAACCAACAAACCAACAAACCAACGAACCAACAAGCCAACAAACCAACAAACCAACAAATCAACAAACCAACAAACCAACAAACCAACAAACCAACAAACCAACAAACCAACAAACCAACAAACCAACAAACCAACAAACCAACAAACCAACAAACCAACAAACCAACAAACCAACAAACCAACAAACCAACAAACCAACAACCCAACAAGCCAACAAACCAACAAACCAACAAACCAAAAAACCAACAAACGAACAAACCAACAAACCAACAAATCAACAAACCGACAAACCAACAAACCAACAAACCACCAAACCAACAAACCAACAAACCAACAAACCAACAAACCAACAAACCAATAAACCAACAAACCAACAAACCAAGAAACCGACAAACCAACAATCCAACAAACCAACAAACCAACAAACCAACAAACCAACAAACGAACAAACCAACAGACCAACAAACCAACAAACCAAAAAACCAAAAACCCAACAAACCTACAAACCAAAAAGCCAACAAGCCAAAAAACCAACAAGCCAACAAACGAACAAACCAATAAACCAACAAACCAACAAACCAAAAAACCAACAAACGAACAAACTAACAAACCAACAAACCAACAAACCAACAAACCGACAAAACAACAAACCAACAAACCAACAAACCAACAAACCAACAAACCAACAAACCAACAAACCAACAAACCAACAAACCAACAAACCAACAAACCAACAAACCAACAAACCAACAAACTAACAAGCCAACAAGCCAACAAACCAAAAAACCAACAACCGAACAAACCAACAAATAAACAAACCAACAAACCAACAAACCAACAAGCCAACAAACCAACAAACCAACAAACCAACACACCAACAAACCAACAAACCAACAAACCAACAAACCAACAAGCCAACAAGCCAACAAACCAACAAACCAACAAACCAACAAACCAACAAGGCAACAAACCAACAAGCCAACAAACCAACAAACCGACAAACCAACAAACCAACAAACCACCAAACCAACAAACCAACAAACCAACAAACCAATAAACCAACAAACCAAGAAACCAACAAACCAACAATCCATCAAACCAGCAAACCAACAAACCAACAAACCAACAACCGAACAAACCAACAAACCAACAAACCAACAAACCAAAAAACCAAAAAACCAACAAACCAAAAAACCAAAAAGCCAACAAGCCAAAAAACCAACAAGCCAACAAACGAACAAACCAACAAACCAACAAACCAACAAAACAAAAAACCAACAAACGAACAAACTAACAAACCAACAAACCAACAAACCAACAAACCAACAAACCAACAAACCAACAAACCAACAAACCAACAAACCAACAAACCAACAAACCAACAAACAAACAAGCCAACAAACCAACAAGCCAACAAACCAACAAACCAACAAACCAACAAACCAACAAACCAACAATCCAACAAACCAACAAACCAACAAACCAACAAACCAACAAACCAACAAACCAACAAACCAACAGACCAACAAACCAACAAACCAAAAAAACCAAAAAACCAACAAACCAACAAACCAACAAGCCAACAAGCCAAAAAACCAACAAGCCAACAAACAAACAAACCAATAAACCAACACACCAACAAACCAAAAAACCAACACCCGAACAAACTAACAAACCAACAAACCAACAAACCAACAAACCGACAAAACAACAAACCAACAAACGACAAACCAACAAGCCAATAAACCAACAAACCAACAAACCAACAAACCAACAAACCAACAAACCAACAAACCAACAAAACAACAAACCAACAAACCAACAAACCAACAAACCAACAAACCAACAAACCAACCAACCAACCAACAAACCAACAAACCAACAAACCAACAAACTAACAAGCCAACAAGCCAACAAACCAAAAAACCAACAACCGAACAAACCAACAAACAAACAAACCAACAAACCAACAGACCAACAAACCAACAAACCAAAAAACCAAAAAACCAACAAACCAACAAACCAACAAGCCAAAAAACCAACAAGCCAACAAACGAACAAACCAATAAACCAACAAACCAACAAACCAAAAAACCAACAAACGAACAAACTAACAAACCAACAAACCAACAAACCAACAAACCGACAAAACAACAAACCAACAAACCAACAAACCAACAAAACAACAAACCAACAAACCAACAAACCAACAAACCAACAAACCAACAAACCAACAAACCAACCAACCAACAAACCAACAAACCAACAAACCAACAAACTAACAAGCCAACAAGCCAACAAACCAAAAAACCAACAACCGAACAAACCAACAAACAAACAAACCAACAAACCAACAAACTAACAAACCAACAAACGAACAAACCAACAAACCAACAAACCAACAAACCAAAAAACCAAAAAACCAACAAACCAAAAAACCAAAAAGCCAACAAGCCAAAAAACCAACAAGCCAACAAACGAACAAACCAACAAACCAACAAACCAACAAACCAAAAAACCAACAAACGAACAAACTAACAAACCAACAAACTGACAAAACAACAAACCAACCAAACAACAAACCAACAAACCAACAAACCAACAAACCAACCAACCAACAAACCAACAAACCAACAAACCAACAAACCAACAAACCAACAAACCAACAAACCAACAAACCAACAAACCAACAAACCAACAAACCAACAAACCAACAAACCAACAAACCAACAAACCAATAAGCCAACAAACCAACAAGCCAACAAACCAACAAACCAACAAACCAACAAACCAACAAACCAACAAACCAACAAGCCAACAAACCAACAAACCAACAAACCAACAAACCAAAAAACCAACAAACCAACAAACCAACAAACCAACAAACCAACAAACCAACAAACCAACAAACCAACAAAGCAACATACCAACAAACCAACAAACCAACAAACCAACAAACTAACAAACCAACAAACCAACAAACCAACAAACCAACAAACCAACAAACCAACAAACCAACAAACCAACAAACCAACAAACCAACAAACCAACAAACCAACAAACCAACTAGCTAACAAACCAACAAACCAATAAACCAACAAAACAACAAATCAACAAACGAACAAACCAACAAACCAACAAACCAACAAACCAACAAGCCAACAAACCAAAAACCAACAAACGAACAAACCAACAAACAAACAAACCAACAAACCAACAAACCAAAAAACCAACAAGCCAACAAACCAACAACCTAACAAACCAACAAACCAACAAACCAAAAAACCAACAAACCAACAAACCAACAAATCAACAAACCAACAAAGCAACAAATCAACAAACCAACAAACCAACAAACCAACAAACCAACAAACCAACAAACCAACAAACCAAGAAACCAACAAACCAACAAACCAACAAATCAACAAACCAACAAACCAACAAACCAACAAGCCAACAAACCAAAAACCAACAAACGAACAAACCAACAAACAAACAAACCAACAAACCAACAAACCAAAAAACCAACAAGCCAACAAACCAACAACCTAACAAACCAACAAACCAACAAACCAACAAACCAACAAACCAACAAACCAACAAACCAACAAACCAACAAATCAACAAACCAACAAACCAACAAACCAAAAAACCAACAAACCAACAAACCAACAAACCAACAAACCAACAAACCAACAAACCAACAAACCAACAAACCAACAAACAAACAAACCAACAAAACAAAAAACCAACAAACCAACAAACCAACAAACCAACAAACCAACAAACCAACAAACCAACAAACCAACAAACCAACAAACCAACAAAACAACAAACCAACAAACCAACAAACCAACAAACCAACAAACCAACAAACCAACAAACCAACAAACCAACGAACCAACAAGCCAACAAACCAACAAATCAACAAACCAACAAACCAACAAACCAACAAACCAACAACCCAACAAGCCAACAAACCAACAAACCAACAAACCAAAAAACCAACAAACGAACAAACCAACAAACCTACAAATCAACAAACCGACAAACCAACAAACCAACAAACCACCAAACCAACAAACCAACAAACCAACAAACCAACAAACCAATAAACCAACAAACCAAGAAACCGACAAACCAACAATCCAACAAACCAACAAACCAACAAACCAACAAACCAACAAAGGAACAAACCAACAGACCAACAAACCAACAAACCAAAAAACCAAAAAACCATCAAACCAACAAACCAACAAGCCAACAAGCCAAAAAACCAACAAGCCAACAAACGAACAAACCAATAAACCAACACACCAACAAACCAAAAAACCAACACCCGAACAAACTAACAAAGCAACAAACCAACAAACCAACAAACCGACAAAACAACAAACCAACAAACCAACAAACCAACAAACCAACAAACCAACAAACCAACAAACCAACAAACCAACAAACCAACAAACTAACAAGCCAACAAGCCAACAAACCAACAAACGACAAACCAACAAGCCAATAAACCAACAAACCAACAAACCAACAAACCAACAAACCAACAAACCAACAAACCAACAAACCAACAAGCCAACAAACCAACAAACCAACAAACCAAAAAACCAACAAACCTACAAACCTACAAATCAACAAACCGACAAACCAACAAACCAACAAACCACCAAACCAACAAACCAACAAACCAACAAACCAACAAACCAATAAACCAACAAACCAAGAAACCGACAAACCAACAATCCAACAAACCAACAAACCAACAAACCAACAAACCAACAAAGGAACAAACCAACAGACCAACAAACCAACAAACCAAAAAACCAAAAAACCATCAAACCAACAAACCAACAAGCCAATAAGCCAAAAAACCAACAAGCCAACAAACGAACAAACCAATAAACCAACACACCAACAAACCAAAAAACCAACACCCGAACAAACTAACAAAGCAACAAACCAACAAACCAACAAACCGACAAAACAACAAACCAACAAACCAACAAACCAACAAACCAACAAACCAACAAACCAACAAACCAACAAACCAACAAACCAACAAACTAACAAGCCAACAAGCCAACAAACCAACAAACGACAAACCAACAAGCCAATAAACCAACAAACCAACAAACCAACAAACCAACAAACCAACAAACCAACAAACCAACAAACCAACAAGCCAACAAACCAACAAACCAACAAACCAAAAATCCAACAAACCTACAAACCAAAAAGCCAACAAGCCAAAAAACCAACAAGCCAACAAACGAACAAACCAATAAACCAACAAACCAACAAACCAAAAAACCAACAAACGAACAAACTAACAAACCAACAAACCAACAAACCAACAAACCGATAAAACAACAAACCAACAAACCAACAAACCGACAAACCAACAAACCAACAAACCAACAAACCAACAAACCAACAAACCAACAAACCAACAAACCAACAAACCAACAAACCAACAAACCAACAAACCAACAAACCAACAAACTAACAAGCCAACAAGCCAACAAACCAAAAAACCAACAACCGAACAAACCAACAAATAAACAAACCAACAAACCAACAAACCAACAAGCCAACAAACCAACAAACCAACAAATCAACACACCAACAAACCAACAAACCAACAAACCAACAAACCAACAAGCCAATAAGCCAACAAACCAACAAACCAACAAACCAACAAACCAACAAGGCAACAAACCAACAAGCCAACAAACCAACAAACCGACAAACCAACAAACCAACAAACCACCAAACCAACAAACCAACAAACCAACAAACCAATAAACCAACAAACCAACAAACCAAGAAACCAACAAACCAACAATCCATCAAACCAGCAAACCAACAAACCAACAAACCAACAACCGAACAAACCAACAAACCAACAAACCAACAAACCAAAAAACTAAAAAACCAACAAACCAAAAAACCAAAAAGCCAACAAGCCAAAAAACCAACAAGCCAACAAACGAACAAACCAACAAACCAACAAACCAACAAACCAACAAACCAAAAAACCAAAAAACCAACAAACGAACAAACTAACAAACCAACAAACCAACAAACCAACAAACCAACAAACCAACAAACCAACAAACCAACAAACCAACAAACCAACAAACCAACAAACCAACAAACCAACAAACCAACAAACCAACAAACCAACAAACCAACAAACCAACAAACCAACAAACCAACAAACCAACAAACCAACAAACCAACAATCCAACAAGCCAACAAACCAAAAAACCAACAAACGAACAAACCAACAAACAAACAAACTACCAAACCAACAAACCAACAAACCAACAAGCCAACAAACCAACAAACCAACAAACCAACAAAGCAACATACCAACAAACCAACAAACCAACAAACCAACAAACCAACAAACTAACAAACTAACAAACCAACAAACCAACAAACCAACAAACCAACAAACCAACAAACCAACAAACCAACAAACCAACAAACCAACTAGCCAACAAACCAACAAACCAATAAACCAACAAAACAACAAATCAAAACACCAACAAACCAACAAACCAACAAACCAACAAACCAACAAACCAACAAACCAACAAACCAACAAACCAACAAACCAACAAACCAACAAACCAACAAACCAACAAACCAACAAACCAACAAACCAACAAACCAACAAGCCAACTAGCCAACAAACCAACAATCCAACAAACCAACAAACCAACAAACCAACAAACCAAGAAACCAAAAAACCAACAAACCAACAAACCAACAAACGAACAAACCAACAAACCAACAAACCAACAAACCAACAAACCAACAAACCAACAAACTAACAAACCAACAAACCAACAAACCAACAAACCAACAAACCAACAAACCAACAAACCAACAAACGAACAAACCAACAAACAACAAACCAACAAACCAACAAACCAACAAACCAACAACCCAACAAACCAACAAGTTAACAAACCAAAAAACCAACAAACGAACAAACCAACAAACAAACAAACCAACAAACCAACAAACCAACAAACCAACAAGCCAACAAACCAACAAACCAACAAACCAACAAACCAACAAACCAACAAACCAACAAACCAACAAACCAACAAACCAACAAACCAACAAACCAACAAACCAACAAACCAACAAGCCAACAAACCAACAAACCAACAAACCAACAAGCCAACAAGCCAACAAACCAACAAACCAACAAACCAACAAACCAACAAACCAACAAGCCAACAAACCAACAAACGAACAAACCGACAAACCAACAAATCAACAAACCACCAAACCAACAAACCAACAAACCCACAAACCAATAAACCATTAAAACAACAAACCAAGAAGCCAACAAACCAACAATCCAACAAACCAACAAACCAACAAACCAACAAACCAACAAACGAACAAACCAACAAACCAACAAACCAACAAACCAAAAAACCAAAAAACCAAAAAACCAACAAACCAACAAACCAACAAGCCAACAAGCCAAAAAACCAACAAGCCAACAAACGAACAAACCAACAAACCAACAAACCAAAAAACCAACATACGAACAAACCAACAAACCAACAAACCAACAAACCAAAAAACCAACAAACGAACAAATTAACAAACCAACAAACCAACAAACCAACAAACTAACAAACCAACAAGCCAACAAACCAACAAACCAACAAACCAACAAACCAACAAACCAACAAACCAACAAACCTACAAACCAACAAGCCAACAAACCAAAAACCAACAAACGAACAAACCAAAAAACAAACAAACCAACAAACCAACAAACCAAAAAACCAACAAGCCAACAAGCCAACAACCTAACAAACCAACAAACCAACAAACCAACAAACCAACAAACCAACAAACCAACAAACCAACAAACCAACAAATCAACAAACCAACAAACCAACAAACCAACAAACCAACAAACCAACAAAGCAACAAACCAACAAACCAACAATCCAACAAACCAAAAAACCAACAAACCAACAAACCAACAAACCAACAAACCAACAAACCAACAAATCAACAAACCAACAAACCAACAAACCAACAAACCAACAAACCAACAAACCAACAAAACAACAAACCAACAAACCAACAAACCAACAAACCAACAAACCAACAAACCAACAATCCAACAAACCAACGAAGTAACAAGCCAACAAACCAACAAATCAACAAACCAACAAACCAACAAACCAACAAACCAACAAACCAACAAACCAACAAACCAACAAACCAACAAACCAACAAACCAACAAACCAACAAACCAACAAACCAACAAACCAACAAACCAACAACCCAACAAGCCAACAAACCAACAAACCAACAAACCAAAAAACCAACAAACGAACAAACCAACAAACCATCAAATCAACAAACCGACAAACCAACAAACCAACAAACCACCAAACCCACAAACCAACAAACCAACAAACCAATAAACCAACAAACCAACAAACCAACAAACCAACAATCCAACAAACCAACAAACCAACAAACCAACAAACCAACAAACGAACAAACCAACAGACCAACAAACCAACAAACCAAAAAACCAAAAAACCAACAAACCAACAAACCAACAAGCAAACAAGCCAAAAAACCAACAAGCCAACAAACGAACAAACCAATAAACCAACAAACCAACAAACCAAAAAACCAACAAACGAACAAACTAACAAACCAACAAACCAACAAACCAACAAACCGACAAAACAACAAACCAACAAACCATCAAACCAACAAACCAACAAACCAACAAACCAACAAACCAACAAACCAACAAACCAACAAACCAACAAACCAACAAACCAACAAACCAACAAACCAACAAACCAACAAACCAACAAACCAACAAACCAACAAACCAACAAACCAACAAACCAACAAACCAACAAACCAACAAACCAACAAACCAACAAACCAACAAACCAACAAACCAACAAACCAACAAACCAACAATCCAACAAACCAACAAACCAAAAAACCAACAAACGAACAAACCAACAAACAAACAAACCACCAAACCAACAAACCAACAAACCAACAAGCCAACAAACCAACAAACCAATAAACCAACAAAGCAACATACCAACAAACCAACAAACCAACAAACCAACAAACCAACAAACCAACAAGCCAACAAGCCAACAAACCAAAAAACCAACAAACGAACAAACCAACAAACAAACAAACTACCAAACCAACAAACCAACAAACCAACAAACCAACAAACCAACAAACCAACAAACCAACAAAGCAACATACCAACAAACCAACAAACCAACAAACCAACAAACCAACAAACTAACAAACCAACAAACCAACAAACCAACAAACCAACAAACCAACAAACCAACAAACCAACAAACCAACTAGCCAACAAACCAACAAACCAATAAACCAACAAAACAACAAATCAAAACACCAACAAACCAACAAACCAACAAACCAACAAACCAACAAACCAACAAACCAACAAACCAACAAACCAACAAACCAACAAACAAACAAACCAACAAACCAACAAGCCAACAAGCCAACAAACCAACAATCCAACAAACCAACAAACCAACAAACCAACAAACCAACAAACCAAAAAACCAACAAACCAACAAACCAACAAACGAACAAACCAACAAACCAACAAACCAACAAACCAACAAACCAACAAACCAATAAACTAACAAACCAACAAACCAACAAACCAACAAACCAACAAACTAACAAACCAACAAACTAACAAACCAACAAACAACAAACCAACAAACCAACAAACCAACAAACCAACAAACCAACAACCCAACAAACCAACAAGCTAACAAATCAAAAAACCAACAAACGAACAAACCAACAAATAAACAAACCAACAAACCAACAAACCAACAAACCAACAAGCCAACAAGCCAACAAACCAACAAACCAACAAACCAACAAACCAACAAACCAACAAACCAACAAACCAACAAACCAACAAACCGACAAGCCAACAAACCAACAAACCAACAAACCAACAAGCCAACAAGCCAACAAACCAACAAACCAACAAACCAACAAACCAACAAGCCAACAAACCAACAAACGAACAAACCGACAAACCAACAAACCAACAAACCACCAAACCAACAAACCAACAAACCCACAAACCAATAAACCATTAAAACAACAAACCAAGAAACCAACAAACCAACAATCCAACAAACCAACAAACCAACAAACCAACAAACCAACAAACCAACAAACGAACAAACCAACAAACCGACAAGCCAAAAAACCAACAAGCCAACAAACAAACAAACCAACAAACCAACAAACCAAAAAACCAACATACGAACAAACCAACAAACCAACAAACCAACAAACCAAAAAACCAACAAACGAACAAATTAACAAACCAACAAACCAACAAACCAACAAACTAACAAACCAACAAGCCAACAAACCAACAAACCAACAAACCAACAAACCAACAAACCAACAAACCAACAAACCTACAAACCAACAAGCCAACAAACGAACAAACCAACAAACAAACAAACCAACAAACCAGCAAACCAAAAAACCAACAAGCCAACAACCTAACAAACCAACAAACCAACAAACCAACAAACCAACAAACCAACAAACCAACAAACCAACAAACCAACAAACCAACAAACCAACAAAGCAACAAACCAACAAACCAACAATCCAACAAACCAAAAAACCAACAAACCAACAAACCAACAAACCAACAAACCAACAAACCAACAAACCAACAAATCAACAAACCAACAAACCAACAAACCAAAAACCAACAAACCAACAAACCAACAAATCAACAAACCAACAAGCCAACAAACCAACAAGCCAAAAAACCAACAAACCAACAAACGAATCAACCAACAAGCCAATAAACCAACAAACCAACAAACCAACAAATCAACAAACCAACAAACCAACAAACCAACAAACCAACAAACCAACAAACCAACAAACCAACAAACCAACAAACCAACAAACCAACAAACCAACAAACCAACAAAACAACAAACCAACAAACCAACAAACCAACAAACCAACAAACCAACAAACCAACAAACCAACAAACCAACAAACAAACGAACCAACAAGCCAACAAACCAACAAATCAACAAACCAACAAACCAACAAACCAACAAACCAACAAACCAACAAACCAACAAACCAACAAACCAACAAACCAACAAACCAACAAACTAATAAACCAACAAACCAACAAACCAACAAACCAACAAACCAACAAACCAACAAACCAACAAACCAACAAACCAACAAACCAAAAAACCAACAAACGAACAAACCAACAAACCATCAAATCAACAAACCGACAAACCAACAAACCAACAAACCACCAAACCCACAAACCAACAAACCAACAAACCAATAAACCAACAAACCAACAAACCAAGAAACCAAGAAACCAACAATCCAACAAACCAACAAACCAACAAACCAACAAACCAACAAACGAACAAACCAACAGACCAACAAACCAACAAACCAAAAAAACAAAAAACCAACAAACCAACAAGCAAACAAGTCAAAAAACCAACAAGCCAACAAACGAACAAACCAATAAACCAACAAACCAACAAACCAAAAAACCAAAAAACCAACAAACGAACAAACTAACAAACCAACAAACCAACAAACCAACAAACCGACAAAACAACAAACCAACAAACCATCAAACCAACAAACCAACAAACCAACAAACCAACAAACCAACAAATCAACAAACCAACAAACCAACAAACCAACAAACCAACAAACCAACAAACCAACAAACCAACAAGCCAACAAACCAACAAGCCAACAAACCAACAAACCAACAAACCAACAAACCAACAAACCAACAAACCAACAAACCAACAAACCAACAAACCAACAAACCAACAAATCAACAAACCAACAAACCAACAAACCAACAAACCAACAAACCAACAAACCAAAAACCCAACAAGCCAACAAACCAAAAAACCAGCAAACGAACAAACCAACAAACAAACAAACTACCAAACCAACAAACCAACAAACCAACAAGCCAACAAACCAACAAACCAACAATACAACATGCCAACAAACCAACAAACCAACAAACCAACAAACCAACAAACCAACAAACCAACAAACCAACAAACCAACAAACCAACAAACCAACAAACCAACAAACCAACAAACCACCAAACCAACAAACCAACAAACCAACAAACCAACGAGCCAACAAACCAACAACCCAATAAACCAACAAAACAACAAATCAACAAACCAACAAAACAACAAACCAACAAACCAACAAACTAACAAACCAACAAACCAACAAACCAACAAACCAACAAACCAACATACCAACAAACCAACAAACCAACAAACCAACAAGCCAACAAGCCAACAAACCAACAATCCAACAAACCAACAAACCAACAAACCAACAAACCAACAAACCAAAAAACCAACAAACCAACAAACCAACAAACGAACAAACCAACAAACCAACACACCAACAAACCAACAAACCAACAAACTAACAAACCAACAAACCAACACACCAACAAACCAACAAACCAACAAACCAACAAACGAACAAACCAACAAACAACAAACCAACAAACGAACAAACCAACAAACCAACAACCCAACAAACCAACAAGCCAACAAACCAAAAAACCAACAAACGAACAAACCAACAAACAAACAAACCAATAAACCAACAAACCAACAAACCAACAAGCCAACAAACCAACAAACCAACAAACCAACAAACCAACAAACCAACAAACCAACAAACCAACAAACCAACAAACCAACAAACCAACAAACCAACAAACCAACAAACCAACAAACCAACAAACCAACAAGCCAACAAACCAACAAACCAACAAACCAACAAACCAACAAACCAACAAACCAACAAACCAACAAGCCAACAAGCCAAAAAACCAACAAGCCAACAAACGAACAAACCAACAAACCAACAAACCAACAAACCAAAAAACCAACAAACGAACAAACCAACAAACCAACAAAACAACAAACCAAAAAACCAACAAACGAACAAACTAACAAACCAACAAACCAACAAACCAACAAACTAACAAACGAACAAGCCAACAAACCAACAAACCAACAAACCAACAAACCAACAAACCAACAAACCAACAAACCAACAAACCAACAAACCAACAAGCCAACAAACCAAAAACCAACAAACGAACAAACCAACAAACAAACAAACCAACAAACCAACAAACCAAAAAACCAACAAGCCAACAAACCAACAACCTAACAAACCAACAAACCAACAAACCAACAAACCAACAAACCAACAAACCAACAAACCAACAAACCAACAAACCAACAAACCAACAGACCAACAAAGCAACAAACCAACAAACCAACAAACCAACAAACCAACAAACCAACAAACCAACAAATCAACAAACCAACAAACCAACAAACCAAAAAACCAATAAACCAACAAACCAATAAACCAACAAACCAACAAGCCAACAAACCAACAAACCAACAAACGAACAAACCAACGAGCCAATAAACCAACAAACCAACAAACCAACAAACCAACAAACCAACAAACCAACAAACCAACAAACCAACAAACCAACAAACCAACAAACGAACAAACCAACAAACCAACAAACCAACAAACCAACAAAACAACAAACCAACAAACCAACAAACCAACAAACCAACAAACCAACAAACCAACAAACCATCAAACCAACAAACCAACAAACCAACAAACCAACAAACCAACAAACCAACAAACCAACAAACCAACAAACCAACAAACCAACAAACCAACAAACCAACAACCCAACAAGCCAACAAACCAACAAACCAACAAACCAAAAAACCAACAAACGAACGAACCAACAAACCAACAAATCAACAAACCGACAAACCAACAAACCAACAAACCAACAAACCAACAAACCACCAAACCAACAAACCAACAAACCAACAAACAAATAAACCAACAAACCAACAAACCAAGAAACCGACAAACCAACAATCCAACAAACCAACAAACCAACAAACCAACAAACCAACAAACCAACAAACGAACAAACCAACAGACCAACAAACCAACAAACCAAAAAACCAAAAAACCAACAAACCAACAAACCAACAAGCCAAAAAACCAACAAGCCAACAAACGAACAAACCAATAAACCAACAAACCAACAAACCAAAAAACCAACAAACGAACAAACTAACAAACCAACAAACCAACAAACCGACAAAACAACAAACCAACAAACCAACAAACCAACAAAACAACAAACCAACAAACCAACAAACCAACAAACCCACAAACCAACAAACCAACAAACCAACCAACCAACAAACCAACAAACCAACAAACCAACAAACTAACAAGCCAACAAGCCAACAAACCAAAAAACCAACAACCGAACAAACCAACAAACAAACAAACCAACAAACCAACAAACTAACAAACCAACAAACGAACAAACCAACAAACCAACAAACCAACAAACCAAAAAACCAAAAAACCAACAAACCAAAAAACCAAAAAGCCAACAAGCCAAAAAACCAACAAGCCAACAAACGAACAAACCAACAAACCAACAAACCAACAAACCAAAAAACCAACAAACGAACAAACTAACAAACCAACAAACCAACAAACCAACAAACTGACAAAACAACAAACCAACAAAACAACAAACCAACAAACCAACAAACCAACAAACCAACAAACCAACAAACCAACAAACCAACAAACCAACAAACCAACAAACCAACAAACCAACAAACCAACAAACCAACAAACCAACAAACCAACAAACCAACAAACCAACAAACCAACAAACCAACAAACCAACAAACCAACAAACCAATAAGCCAACAAACCAACAAGCCAACAAACCAACAAACCAACAAACCAACAAACCAACAAGCCAACAAACCAACAAACCAACAAACCAACAAACCAACAAACCAACAAACCAACAAACCAACAAACCAACAAACCAACAAACCAACAAACCAACAAACCAACAAAGCAACATACCAACAAACCAACAAACCAACAAACCAACAAACTAACAAACCAACAAACCAACAAACCAACAAACCAACAAACCAACAAACCAACAAACCAACAAACCAACAAACCAACAAACCAACAAACCAACAAACCAACAAACCAACAAACCAACAAACCAACAAACCAACTAGCTAACAAACCAACAAACCAATAAACCAACAAAACAACAAATCAACAAACCAACAAACCAACAAACCAACAAACCAACAAACCAACAAGCCAACAAACCAAAAACCAACAAACGAACAAACCAACAAACAAACAAACCAACAAACCAACAAACCAAAAAACCAACAAGCCAACAAACCAACAACCTAACAAACCAACAAACCAACAAACCAAAAAACCAACAAACCAACAAACCAACAAACCAACAAACCAACAAACCAACAAACCAACAAACCAACAAACCAACAAACCAACAAAGCAACAAATCAACAAATCAACAAACCAACAAACCAACAAACCAACAAACCAACAAACCAACAAACCAACAAACCAACAAACCAACAAACCAACAAATCAACAAACCAACAAACCAACAAACCAAAAAACTAACAAACCAACAAACCAACAAACCAACAAACCAACAAACCAACAAGCCAACAAACCAACAAACCAACAAACGACAAACCAACAAGCCAATAAACCAACAAACCAACAAACTAACAAAATAACAAAAACCATCAAACCAACAAACCAACAAACCAACAAACCAACAAACCAACAAACCAACAAACCAACAAACCAACAAACCAACAAACCAACAAACCAACAAACCAACAAACCAACAAACCAACAACCCAACAAGCCAACAAGCCAACAAACCAACAAACCAAAAAACCAACAAACGAACAAACCAACAAACCAACAAATCAACAAACCGACAAACCAACAAACCAACAAACCAACAAACCACCAAACCAACAAACCAACAAACCAACAAACAAATAAACCAACAAACCAACAAACCAACAAACCAAGAAACCGACAAACCAACAATCCAACAAACCAACAAACCAACAAACCAACAAACCAACAAACCAACAAACGAACAAACCAACAGACCAACAAACCAACAAACCAAAAAACCAAAAAACCAACAAACCAACAAACCAACAAGCCAAAAAACCAACAAGCCAACAAACGAACAAACCAATAAACCAACTAACCAACAAACCAAAAAACCAACAAACGAACAAACTAACAAACCAACAAACCAACAAACCAACAAACCGACAAAACAACAAACCAACAAACCAACAAACCAACAAAACAACAAACCAACAAACCAACAAACCAACAAACCAACAAACCAACAAACCAACAAACCAACCAACCAACAAACCAACAAACCAACAAACCAACAAACCAACAAACCAACAACCCAACAAGCCAACAAGCCAACAAACCAACAAACCAAAAAACCAACAAACGAACAAACCAACAAACCAACAAATCAACAAACCGACAAACCAACAAACCAACAAACCAACAAACCACCAAACCAACAAACCAACAAACCAACAAACAAATAAACCAACAAACCAACAAACCAACAAACCAAGAAACCAACAAACCAACAATCCAATAAACCAACAAACCAACAAACCAACAAACCAACAAACCAACAAACGAACAAACCAACAGACCAACAAACCAACAAACCAAAAAACCAAAAAACCAACAAACCAACAAACCAACAAGCCAAAAAACCAACAAGCCAACAAACGAACAAACCAATAAACCAACAAACCAACAAACCAAAAAACCAACAAACGAACAAACTAACAAACCAACAAACCAACAAACCAACAAACCGACAAAACAACAAACCAACAAACCAACAAACCAACAAAACAACAAACCAACAAACCAACAAACCAACCAACCAACAAACCAACAAACCAACAAACCAACAAACTAACAAGCCAACAAGCCAACAAACCAAAAAACCAACAACCGAACAAACCAACAAACAAACAAACCAACAAACCAACAAACTAACAAACCAACAAACGAACAAACCAACAAACCAACAAACCAACAAACCAAAAAACCAAAAAACCAACAAACCAAAAAACCAAAAAGCCAACAAGCCAAAAAACCAACAAGCCAACAAACGAACAAACCAACAAACCAACAAACCAAAAAACCAACAAACGAACAAACTAACAAACCAACAAACCAACAAACCAACAAACTGACAAAACAACAAACCAACAAAACAACAAACCAACAAACCAACAAACCAACAAACCAACAAACCAACAAACCAACAAACCAACAAACCAACAAACCATCAAACCAACAAACCAACAAACCAACAAACCAACAAACCAACAAACCAACAAACCAACAAACCAACAAACCAACAAACCAACAAACCAACAAACCAACAACCCAACAAGCCAACAAACCAACAAACCAACAAACCAAAAAACCAACAAACGAACGAACCAACAAACCAACAAATCAACAAACCGACAAACCAACAAACCAACAAACCAACAAACCAACAAACCACCAAACCAACAAACCAACAAACCAACAAACAAATAAACCAACAAACCAACAAACCAAGAAACCGACAAACCAACAATCCAACAAACCAACAAACCAACAAACCAACAAACCAACAAACCAACAAACGAACAAACCAACAGACCAACAAACCAACAAACCAAAAAACCAAAAAACCAACAAACCAACAAACCAACAAGCCAAAAAACCAACAAGCCAACAAACGAACAAACCAATAAACCAACAAACCAACAAACCAAAAAACCAACAAACGAACAAACTAACAAACCAACAAACCAACAAACCGACAAAACAACAAACCAACAAACCAACAAACCAACAAAACAACAAACCAACAAACCAACAAACCAACAAACCCACAAACCAACAAACCAACAAACCAACCAACCAACAAACCAACAAACCAACAAACCAACAAACTAACAAGCCAACAAGCCAACAAACCAAAAAACCAACAACCGAACAAACCAACAAACAAACAAACCAACAAACCAACAAACTAACAAACCAACAAACGAACAAACCAACAAACCAACAAACCAACAAACCAAAAAACCAAAAAACCAACAAACCAAAAAACCAAAAAGCCAACAAGCCAAAAAACCAACAAGCCAACAAACGAACAAACCAACAAACCAACAAACCAACAAACCAAAAAACCAACAAACGAACAAACTAACAAACCAACAAACCAACAAACCAACAAACTGACAAAACAACAAACCAACAAAACAACAAACCAACAAACCAACAAACCAACAAACCAACAAACCAACAAACCAACAAACCAACAAACCAACAAACCAACAAACCAACAAACCAACAAACCAACAAACCAACAAACCAACAAACCAACAAACCAACAAACCAACAAACCAACAAACCAACAAACCAACAAACCAACAAACCAATAAGCCAACAAACCAACAAGCCAACAAACCAACAAACCAACAAACCAACAAACCAACAAGCCAACAAACCAACAAACCAACAAACCAACAAACCAACAAACCAACAAACCAACAAACCAACAAACCAACAAACCAACAAACCAACAAACCAACAAACCAACAAAGCAACATACCAACAAACCAACAAACCAACAAACCAACAAACTAACAAACCAACAAACCAACAAACCAACAAACCAACAAACCAACAAACCAACAAACCAACAAACCAACAAACCAACAAACCAACAAACCAACAAACCAACAAACCAACAAACCAACAAACCAACTAGCTAACAAACCAACAAACCAATAAACCAACAAAACAACAAATCAACAAACCAACAAACCAACAAACCAACAAACCAACAAACCAACAAGCCAACAAACCAAAAACCAACAAACGAACAAACCAACAAACAAACAAACCAACAAACCAACAAACCAAAAAACCAACAAGCCAACAAACCAACAACCTAACAAACCAACAAACCAACAAACCAAAAAACCAACAAACCAACAAACCAACAAACCAACAAACCAACAAACCAACAAACCAACAAACCAACAAACCAACAAACCAACAAAGCAACAAATCAACAAATCAACAAACCAACAAACCAACAAACCAACAAACCAACAAACCAACAAACCAACAAACCAACAAACCAACAAACCAACAAATCAACAAACCAACAAACCAACAAACCAAAAAACTAACAAACCAACAAACCAACAAACCAACAAACCAACAAACCAACAAGCCAACAAACCAACAAACCAACAAACGACAAACCAACAAGCCAATAAACCAACAAACCAACAAACTAACAAAATAACAAAAACCATCAAACCAACAAACCAACAAACCAACAAACCAACAAACCAACAAACCAACAAACCAACAAACCAACAAACCAACAAACCAACAAACCAACAAACCAACAAACCAACAAACCAACAACCCAACAAGCCAACAAGCCAACAAACCAACAAACCAAAAAACCAACAAACGAACAAACCAACAAACCAACAAATCAACAAACCGACAAACCAACAAACCAACAAACCAACAAACCACCAAACCAACAAACCAACAAACCAACAAACAAATAAACCAACAAACCAACAAACCAACAAACCAAGAAACCGACAAACCAACAATCCAACAAACCAACAAACCAACAAACCAACAAACCAACAAACCAACAAACGAACAAACCAACAGACCAACAAACCAACAAACCAAAAAACCAAAAAACCAACAAACCAACAAACCAACAAGCCAAAAAACCAACAAGCCAACAAACGAACAAACCAATAAACCAACTAACCAACAAACCAAAAAACCAACAAACGAACAAACTAACAAACCAACAAACCAACAAACCAACAAACCGACAAAACAACAAACCAACAAACCAACAAACCAACAAAACAACAAACCAACAAACCAACAAACCAACAAACCAACAAACCAACAAACCAACAAACCAACCAACCAACAAACCAACAAACCAACAAACCAACAAACCAACAAACCAACAACCCAACAAGCCAACAAGCCAACAAACCAACAAACCAAAAAACCAACAAACGAACAAGCCAACAAACCAACAAATCAACAAACCGACAAACCAACAAACCAACAAACCAACAAACCACCAAACCAACAAACCAACAAACCAACAAACAAATAAACCAACAAACCAACAAACCAACAAACCAAGAAACCAACAAACCAACAATCCAATAAACCAACAAACCAACAAACCAACAAACCAACAAACCAACAAACGAACAAACCAACAGACCAACAAACCAACAAACCAAAAAACCAAAAAACCAACAAACCAACAAACCAACAAGCCAAAAAACCAACAAGCCAACAAACGAACAAACCAATAAACCAACAAACCAACAAACCAAAAAACCAACAAACGAACAAACTAACAAACCAACAAACCAACAAACCAACAAACCGACAAAACAACAAACCAACAAACCAACAAACCAACAAAACAACAAACCAACAAACCAACAAACCAACAAACCAACAAACCAACAAACCAACAAACCAACCAACCAACAAACCAACAAACCAACAAACCAACAAACTAACAAGCCAACAAGCCAACAAACCAAAAAACCAACAACCGAACAAACCAACAAACAAACAAACCAACAAACCAACAAACTAACAAACCAACAAACGAACAAACCAACAAACCAACAAACCAACAAACCAAAAAACCAAAAAACCAACAAACCAAAAAACCAAAAAGCCAACAAGCCAAAAAACCAACAAGCCAACAAACGAACAAACCAACAAACCAACAAACCAAAAAACCAACAAACGAACAAACTAACAAACCAACAAACCAACAAACCAACAAACTGACAAAACAACAAACCAACAAAACAACAAACCAACAAACCAACAAACCAACAAACCAACAAACCAACAAACCAACAAACCAACAAACCAACAAACCAACAAGCCAACAAACCAACAAACCAACAAACCAACAAACCAACAAACCAACAAACCAACAAACCAACAAACCAACAAACCAACAAACCAACAAACCAATAAGCCAACAAACCAACAAGCCAACAAACCAACAAACCAACAAACCAACAAACCAACAAACCAACAAACCAACAAGCCAACAAATCAACAAACCAACAAACCAACAAACCAACAAACCAACAAACCAACAAACCAACAAACCAACAAACCAACAAACCAACAAACCAACAAAGCAACATACCAACAAACCAACAAACCAACAAACCAACAAACTAACAAACCAACAAACCAACAAACCAACAAACCAACAAACCAACAAACCAACAAACCAACAAACCAACAAACCAACAAACCAACTAGCTAACAAACCAACAAACCAATAAACCAACAAAACAACAAACCAACAAACCAACAAACCAACAAACCAACAAACCAACAAACCAACAAGCCAACAAACCAAAAACCAACAAACGAACAAACCAACAAACAAACAAACCAACAAACCAACAAACCAAAAAACCAACAAGCCAACAAACCAACAACCTAACAAACCAACAAACCAACAAACCAAAAAACCAACAAACCAACAAACCAACAAACCAACAAACCAACAAACCAACAAACCAACAAACCAACAAACCAACAAAGCAACAAATCAACAAACCAACAAACCAACAAACCAACAAACCAACAAACCAACAAACCAACAAACCAACAAACCAACAAATCAACAAACCAACAAACCAACAAACCAAAAAACCAACAAACCAACAAACCAACAAACCAACAAACCAACAAACCAACAAGCCAACAAACCAACAAACCAACAAACGACAAACCAACAAGCCAATAAACCAACAAACCAACAAACTAACAAACCAACAAACCAACAAACCAACAAACCAACAAACCAACAAACCTACAAACCAACAAACCAACAAACCAACAAACCAACAAACCAACAAAACAACAAACCAACAAACCAACAAACCAACAAACCAACAAACCAACAAACCAACAAACAAACGAACCAACAAGCCAACAAACCAACAAATCAACAAACCAACAAACCAACAAACCAACAAACCAACAAACCAACAAACCAACAAACCAACAAACCAACAAACCAACAACCCAACAAGCCAACAAACCAACAAACCAACAAACCAACAAACCAACAAAACCAACAAACCAACAAATCAACAAACCAACAAACCAACAAACCAAAAAACCCACAAACCAACAAACCAACAAACCAACAAACCAACAAGCCAACAAACCAACAAACCAACAAACCAACAAACGACAAACCAACAAGCCAATAAACCAACAAACCAACAAACCAACAAACCAACAAACCAACAAACCAACAAACCAACAAACCAACAAACCAACAAACCAACAAACCAACAAACCAACAAACCAACAAACCAACGAACCAACAAGCCAACAAACCAACAAACCAACAAATCAACAAACCAACAAACCAACAAACCAACAAACCAACAAACCAACAAACCAACAAACCAACAAACCAACAAACCAACAAACCAACAAACCAACAAACCAACAAACCAACAAACCAACAAACCAACAACCCAACAAGCCAACAAACCAACAAACCAACAAACCAAAAAACCAACAAACGAACAAACCAACAAACCAACAAATCAACAAACCGACAAACCAACAAACCAACAAACCACCAAACCAACAAACCAACAAACCAACAAACCAACAAACCAATAAACCAACAAACCAACAAACCAACAAACCAACAAACCAACAAAACAACAAACCAACAAACCAACAAACCAACAAACCAACAAAGCAACATACCAACAAACCAACAAACCAACAAACCAACAAACTAACAAACCAACAAACCAACAAACCAACAAACCAACAAACCAACAAACCAACAAACCAACAAACCAACAAACCAACTAGCTAACAAACCAACAAACCAATAAACCAACAAAACAACAAACCAACAAACCAACAAACCAACAAACCCACAAACCAACAAACCAACAAGCCAACAAACCAAAAACCAACAAACGAACAAACCAACAAACAAACAAACCAACAAACCAACAAACCAAAAAACCAACAAGCCAACAAACCAACAACCTAACAAACCAACAAACCAACAAACCAAAAAACCAACAAACCAACAAACCAACAAACCAACAAACCAACAAACCAACAAACCAACAAACCAACAAACCAACAAAGCAACAAATCAACAAACCAACAAACCAACAAACCAACAAACCAACAAACCAACAAACCAACAAACCAACAAACCAACAAATCAACAAACCAACAAACCAACAAACCAAAAAACCAACAAACCAACAAACCAACAAACCAACAAACCAACAAACCAACAAGCCAACAAACCAACAAACCAACAAACGACAAACCAACAAGCCAATAAACCAACAAACCAACAAACTAACAAACCAACAAACCAACAAACCAACAAACCAACAAACCAACAAACCTACAAACCAACAAACCAACAAACCAACAAACCAACAAACCAACAAACCAACAAAACAACAAACCAACAAACCAACAAACCAACAAACCAACAAACCAACAAACAAACGAACCAACAAGCCAACAAACCAACAAATCAACAAACCAACAAACCAACAAACCAACAAACCAACAAACCAACAAACCAACAAACCAACAAACCAACAAACCAACAACCCAACAAGCCAACAAACCAACAAACCAACAAACCAACAAACCAACAAAACCAACAAACCAACAAATCAACAAACCAACAAACCAACAAACCAAAAAACCCACAAACCAACAAACCAACAAACCAACAAACCAACAAGCCAACAAACCAACAAACCAACAAACCAACAAACGACAAACCAACAAGCCAATAAACCAACAAACCAACAAACCAACAAACCAACAAACCAACAAACCAACAAACCAACAAACCAACAAACCAACAAACCAACAAACCAACAAACCAACAAACCAACAAACCAACGAACCAACAAGCCAACAAACCAACAAACCAACAAATCAACAAACCAACAAACCAACAAACCAACAAACCAACAAACCAACAAACCAACAAACCAACAAACCAACAAACCAACAAACCAACAAACCAACAAACCAACAAACCAACAAACCAACAAACCAACAAACCAACAAACCAACAAACCAACAACCCAACAAGCCAACAAACCAACAAACCAACAAACCAAAAAACCAACAAACGAACAAACCAACAAACCAACAAATCAACAAACCGACAAACCAACAAACCAACAAACCACCAAACCAACAAACCAACAAACCAACAAACCAACAAACCAATAAACCAACAAACCAACAAACCAAGAAACCGACAAACCACCAATCCAACAAACCAACAAACCAACAAACCAACAAACCAACAAACGAACAAATTAACAGACCAACAAACCAACAAACCAAAAAACCAAAAGCCCAACAAACCTACAAACCAAAAAGCCAACAAGCCAAAAAACCAACAAGCCAACAAACGAACAAACCAACAAACCAAAAAACCAACAAACCTACAAACCAAAAAGCCAACAAGCCAACAAACCAACAAACCAACAAACCAAAAAACCAACAAACGAACAAACCAACAAACCAACAAATCAACAAACCGACAAACCAACAAACCAACAAACCACCAAACCAACAAACCAACAAACCAACAAACCAACAAACCAACAAACCAACAAACCAACAAACCAACAAACCAACAAACCAACAAACCAACAAACCAACAAACCAACAAACCAACAAACCAACAAACCAACAAACCAACAAATCAACAAACCAACAAACCAATAAACCAAAAAACCCACAAACCAACAAACCAACAAACCAACAAACCAACAAACCAACAAGCCAACAAACCAACAAACCAACAAACCAACAAACGACAAACCAACAAGCCAATAAACCAACAAACCAACAAACCAACAAACCAACAAACCAACAAACCAACAAACCAACAAACCAACAAACCAACAAACCAACAAACCAACAAACCAACTAACCAACAAACCAACAAACCAACGAACCAACAAGCCAACAAACCAACAAACCAACAAATCAACAAACCAACAAACCAACAAACCAACAAACCAACAAACCAACAAACCAACAAACCAACAAACCAACAAACCAACAAACCAACAAACCAACAAACCAACAAACCAACAAACCAACAAACCAACAAACCAACAACCCAACAAGCCAACAAACCAACAAACCAACAAACCAAAAAACCAACAAACGAACAAACCAACAAACCAACAAATCAACAAACCGACAAACCAACAAACCAACAAACCACCAAACCAACAAACCAACAAACCAACAAACCAGCAAACCAATAAACCAACAAACCAACAAACCAAGAAACCGACAAACCAACAATCCAACAAACCAACAAACCAACAAACCAACAAACCAACAAACGAACAAACCAACAGACCAACAAACCAACAAACCAAAAAACCAAAAACCCAACAAACCTACAAACCAAAAAGCCAACAAGCCAAAAAACCAACAAGCCAACAAACGAACAAACCAATAAACCAACAAACCAACAAACCAAAAAACCAACAAACGAACAAACTAACAAACCAACAAACCAACAAACCAACAAACCGACAAAACAACAAACCAACAAACCAACAAACCAACAAACCAACAAACCAACAAACCAACAAACCAACAAACCAACAAACCAACAAACCAACAAACCAACAAACCAACAAACTAACAAGCCAACAAGCCAACAAACCAAAAAACCAACAACCGAACAAACCAACAAATAAACAAACCAACAAACCAACAAACCAACAAGCCAACAAACCAACAAACCAACAAACCAACACACCAACAAACCAACAAACCAACAAACCAACAAACCAACAAGCCAACAAGCCAACAAACCAACAAACCAACAAACCAACAAACCAACAAGGCAACAAACCAACAAGCCAACAAACCAACAAACCGACAAACCAACAAACCAACAAACCACCAAACCAACAAACCAACAAACCAACAAACCAATAAACCAACAAACCAAGAAACCAACAAACCAACAATCCATCAAACCAGCAAACCAACAAACCAACAAACCAACAACCGAACAAACCAACAAACCAACAAACCAACAAACCAAAAAACCAAAAAGCCAACAAACCAAAAAACCAAAAAGCCAACAAGCCAAAAAACCAACAAGCCAACAAACGAACAAACCAACAAACCAACAAACCAACAAAACAAAAAACCAACAAACGAACAAACTAACAAACCAACAAACCAATAAACCAACAAACCGACAAAACAACAAACCAACAAACCAACAAACCAACAAACCAACAAACCAACAAACCAACAAACCAACAAACCAGCAAACCAACAAACCAACAAACCAACAAACCAACAAGCCAACAAACCAACAAGCCAACAAACCAACAAACCAACAAACCAACAAACCAACAAACCAACAATCCAACAAACCAACAAACCAACAAACCAACAAACCAACAAACCAACAAACCAACAGACCAACAAACCAACAAACCAAAAAACCAAAAAACCAACAAACCAACAAACCAACAAGCCAACAAGCCAAAAAACCAACAAGCCAACAAACGAACAAACCAATAAACCAACACACCAACAAACCAAAAAACCAACACCCGAACAAACTAACAAACCAACAAACCAACAAACCAACAAACCGACAAAACAACAAACCAACAAACGACAAACCAACAAGCCAATAAACCAACAAACCAACAAACCAACAAACCAACAAACCAACAAACCAACAAACCAACAAAACAACAAACCAACAAACCAACAAACCAACAAACCAACAAACCAACAAACCAACAAACCAACAAACCAACCAACCAACAAACCAACAAACCAACAAACCAACAAACTAACAAGCCAACAAGCCAACAAACCAAAAAACCAACAACCGAACAAACCAACAAACAAACAAACCAACAAACCAACAGACCAACAAACCAACAAACCAAAAAACCAAAAAACCAACAAACCAACAAACCAACAAGCCAAAAAACCAACAAGCCAACAAACGAACAAACCAATAAACCAACAAACCAACAAACCAAAAAACCAACAAACGAACAAACTAACAAACCAACAAACCAACAAACCAACAAACCGACAAAACAACAAACCAACAAACCAACAAACCAACAAAACAACAAACCAACAAACCAACAAACCAACAAACCAACAAACCAACAAACTAACAAACCAACCAACCAACAAACCAACAAACCAACAAACCAACAAACTAACAAGCCAACAAGCCAACAAACCAAAAAACCAACAACCGAACAAACCAACAAACAAACAAACCAACAAACCAACAAACTAACAAACCAACAAACGAACAAACCAACAAACCAACAAACCAACAAACCAAAAAACCAAAAAAACCAACAAACCAAAAAACCAAAAAGCCAACAAGCCAAAAAACCAACAAGCCAACAAACGAACAAACCAACAAACCAACAAACCAACAAACCAAAAAACCAACAAACGAACAAACTAACAAACCAACAAACCAACAAACTGACAAAACAACAAACCAACAAAACAACAAACCAACAAACCAACAAACCAACAAACCAACAAACCAACAAACCAACAAACCAACAAACCAACAAACCAACAAATCAACAAACCAACAAACCAACAAACCAACAAACCAACAAACCAACAAACCAACAAACCAACAAACCAACTAGCTAACAAACCAACAAACCAATAAACCAACAAAACAACAAATCAACAAACGAACAAACCAACAAACCAACAAACCAACAAACCAACAAGCCAACAAACCAAAAACCAACAAACGAACAAACCAACAAACAAACAAACCAACAAACCAACAAACCAAAAAACCAACAAGCCAACAAACCAACAACCTAACAAACCAACAAACCAACAAACCAAAAAACCAACAAACCAACAAACCAACAAACCAACAAACCAACAAACCAACAAACCAACAAACCAACAAACCAACAAAGCAACAAATCAACAAACCAACAAACCAACAAACCAACAAACCAACAAACCAACAAACCAACAAACCAACAAACCAACAAACCAACAAATCAACAAACCAACAAACCAACAAACCAAAAAACCAACAAACCAACAAACCAACAAACAAACAAACCAACAAACCAACAAACCAACAAACCAACAAACCAACAAACCAACAAACCAACAAAACAACAAACCAACAAACCAACAAACCAACAAACCAACAAACCAACAAACCAACAAACCAACGAACCAACAAGCCAACAAACCAACAAATCAACAAACCAATAAACCAACAAACCAACAAACCAACAAACCAACAACCCAACAAGCCAACAAACCAACAAACCAACAAACCAAAAAACCAACAAACGAACAAACCAACAAACCTACAAATCAACAAACCGACAAACCAACAAACCAACAAACCACCAAACCAACAAACCAACAAACCAACAAACCAACAAACCAATAAACCAACAAACCAAGAAACCGACAAACCAACAATCCAACAAACCAACAAACCAACAAACCAACAAACCAACAAAGGAACAAACCAACAGACCAACAAACCAACAAACCAAAAAACCAAAAAACCAACAAACCAACAAACCAACAAGCCAACAAGCCAAAAAACCAACAAGCCAACAAACGAACAAACCAATAAACCAACACACCAACAAACCAAAAAACCAACACCCAAACAAACTAACAAAGCAACAAACCAACAAACCAACAAACCGACAAAACAACAAACCAACAAACCAACAAACCAACAAACCAACAAACCAACAAACCAACAAACCAACAAACCAACAAACCAACAAACCAACAAACCAACAAACTAACAAGCCAACAAGCCAACAAACCAACAAACGACAAACCAACAAGCCAATAAACCAACAAACCAACAAACCAACAAACCAACAAACCAACAAACCAACAAACCAACAAACCAACAAACCAACAAACCAACAAACCAACAAACCAACAAACCAACAAAACAACAAACCAACAAACCAACAAACCAACAAACCAACAAACCAACAAACCAACAAACCAACAAACCAACAAACCAACAAACCAACAAACCAACAAACCAACGAACCAACAAACCAACAAACCAACAAACCAACAAATCAACAAACCAACAAACCAACAAACCAACAAACCAACAAACCAACAAACCAACAAACCAACAAACCAACAAACCAACAAACCAACAAACCAACAAACCAACAAACCAACAAACCAACAAACCAACAAACCAACAACCCAACAAGCCAACAAACCAACAAACCAACAAACCAAAAAACCAACAAACGAACAAACCAACAAACCAACAAATCAACAAACCGACAAACCAACAAACCAACAAACCACCAAACCAACAAACCAACAAACCAACAAACCAACAAACCAATAAACCAACAAACCAACAAACCAAGAAACCGACAAACCAACAATCCAACAAACCAACAAACCAACAAACCAACAAACCAACAAACGAACAAACCAACAGACCAACAAACCAACAAACCAAAAAACCAAAAACCCAACAAACCTACAAACCAAAAAGCCAACAAGCCAAAAAACCAACAAGCCAACAAACGAACAAACCAATAAACCAACAAACCAACAAACCAAAAAACCAACAAACGAACAAACTAACAAACCAACAAACCAACAAACCAACAAACCGATAAAACAACAAACCAACAAACCAACAAACCAACAAACCAACAAACCAACAAACCAACAAACCAACAAACCAACAAACCAACAAACCAACAAACCAACAAACCAACAAACCAACAAACTAACAAGCCAACAAGCCAACAAACCAAAAAACCAACAACCGAACAAACCAACAAATAACTAAACCAACAAACCAACAAACCAACAAGCCAACAAACCAACAAACCAACAAACCAACACACCAACAAACCAACAAACCAACAAACCAACAAACCAACAAACCAACAAGCCAACAAGCCAACAAACCAACAAACCAACAAACCAACAAACCAACAAGGCAACAAACCAACAAGCCAACAAACCAACAAACCGACAAACCAACAAACCAACAAACCACCAAACCAACAAACCAACAAACCAACAAACCAATAAACCAACAAACCAACAAACCAAGAAACCAACAAACCAACAATCCATCAAACCAGCAAACCAACAAACCAACAAACCAACAACCGAACAAACCAACAAACCAACAAACCAACAAACCAAAAAACCAAAAAACCAACAAACCAAAAAACCAAAAAGCCAACAAGCCAAAAAACCAACAAGCCAACAAACGAACAAACCAACAAACCAACAAACCAAAAAACCAAAAAACCAACAAACGAACAAACTAACAAACCAACAAACCAACAAACCAACAAACCGACAAAACAACAAACCAACAAACTAACAAACCAACAAACCAACAAACCAACAAACCAACAAACCAACAAACCAACAAACCAACAAACCAACAAACCAACAAACCAACAAACCAACAAGCCAACAAACCAACAAGCCAACAAACCAACAAACCAACAAACCAACAAACCAACAAACCAACAAACCAACAAACCAACAAACCAACAAACCAACAAACCAACAAACCAACAAACCAACAAACCAACAAACCAACAAACCAACAAACCAACAAACCAACAAACCAACAAACCAACAAACCAACAAACCAACAAACCAACAAACCAACAAACCAACAATCCAACAAGCCAACAAACCAAAAAACCAACAAACGAACAAACCAACAAACAAACAAACTACCAAACCAACAAACCAACAAAGCAACAAGCCAACAAACCAACAAACCAACAAACCAACAAAGCAACATACCAACAAACCAACAAACCAACAAACCAACAAACCAACAAACTAACAAACCAACAAACCAACAAACCAACAAACCAACAAACCAACAAACCAACAAACCAACAAACCAACAAACCAACAAACCAACAAACCAACAAACCAACTAGCCAACAAACCAACAAACCAATAAACCAACAAAACAACAAATCAAAACACCAACAAACCAACAAACCAACAAACCAACAAACCAACAAACCAACAAACCAACAAACCAACAAACCAACAAACCAACAAACCAACAAACCAACAAACCAACAAACCAACAAACCAACAAGCCAACTAGCCAACAAACCAACAATCCAACAAACCAACAAACCAACAAACCAACAAACCAAGAAACCAAAAAACCAACAAACCAACAAACCAACAAACGAACAAACCAACAAACCAACAAACCAACAAACCAACAAACCAACAAACCAACAAACCAACAAACTAACAAACCAACAAACCAACAAACCAACAAACCAACAAACCAACAAACCAACAAACGAACAAACCAACAAACAACAAACCAACAAACCAACAAACCAACAAACCAACAAACTAACAAACCAACAAACCAACAAACCAACAAACCAACAAACCAACAAACCAACAAACGAACAAACCAACAAACAACAAACCAACAAACCAACAAACCAACAAACCAACAACCCAACAAACCAACAAGTTAACAAACCAAAAAACCAACAAACGAACAAACCAACAAACAAACAAACCAACAAACCAACAAACCAACAAACCAACAAGCCAACAAACCAACAAACCAACAAACCAACAAACCAACAAACCAACAAACCAACAAACCAACAAACCAACAAACCAACAAACCAACAAACCAACAAACCAACAAACCAACAAGCCAACAAACCAACAAACCAACAAACCAACAAGCCAACAAGCCAACAAACCAACAAACCAACAAACCAACAAACCAACAAACCAACAAGCCAACAAACCAACAAACGAACAAACCGACAAACCAACAAATCAACAAACCACCAAACCAACAAACCAACAAACCCACAAACCAATAAACCATTAAAACAACAAACCAAGAAGCCAACAAACCAACAATCCAACAAACCAACAAACCAACAAACCAACAAACCAACAAACGAACAAACCAACAAACCAACAAACCAACAAACCAAAAAACCAAAAAACCAAAAAACCAACAAACCAACAAACCAACAAGCCAACAAGCCAAAAAACCAACAAGCCAACAAACGAACAAACCAACAAACCAACAAACCAAAAAACCAACATACGAACAAACCAACAAACCAACAAACCAACAAACCAAAAAACCAACAAACGAACAAATTAACAAACCAACAAACCAACAAACCAACAAACTAACAAACCAACAAGCCAACAAACCAACAAACCAACAAACCAACAAACCAACAAACCAACAAACCAATAAACCTACAAACCAACAAGCCAACAAACCAAAAACCAACAAACGAACAAACCAACAAACAAACAAACCAACAAACCAACAAACCAAAAAACCAACAAGCCAACAAGCCAACAACCTAATAAACCAACAAACCAACAAACCAACAAACCAACAAACCAACAAACCAACAAACCAACAAACCAACAAATCAACAAACCAACAAACCAACAAACCAACAAACCAACAAACCAACAAAGCAACAAACCAACAAACCAACAATCCAACAAACCAAAAAACCAACAAACCAACAAACCAACAAACCAACAAACCAACAAATCAACAAACCAACAAACCACCAAACCAACAAACCAACAAACCAACAAACCAACAAAACAACAAACCAACAAACCAATAAACCAACAAACCAACAAACCAACAAACCAACAATCCAACAAACCAACGAACCAACAAGCCAACAAACCAACAAATCAACAAACCAACAAACCAACAAACCAACAAACCAACAAACCAACAAACCAACAAACCAACAAACCAACAAACCAACAAACCAACAAACCAACAAACCAACAAACCAACAAACCAACAAACCAACAAACCAACAAACCAACAACCCAACAAGCCAACAAACCAACAAACCAACAAACCAAAAAACCAACAAACGAACAAACCAACAAACCATCAAATCAACAAACCGACAAACCAACAAACCAACAAACTACCAAACCCACAAACCAACAAACCAACAAACCAATAAACCAACAAACCAACAAACCAAGAAACCAACAAACCAACAATCCAACAAACCAACAAACCAACAAACCAACAAACCAACAAATGAACAAACCAACAGACCAACAAACCAACAAACCAAAAAACCAAAAAACCAACAAACCAACAAACCAACAAGCAAACAAGCCAAAAAACCAACAAGCCAACAAACGAACAAACCAATAAACCAACAAACCAACAAACCAAAAAACCAACAAACGAACAAACTAACAAACCAACAAACCAACAAACCAACAAACCGACAAAACAACAAACCAACAAACCATCAAACCAACAAACCAACAAACCAACAAACCAACAAACCAACAAACCAACAAACCAACAAACCAACAAACCAACAAACCAACAAACCAACAAACCAACAAACCAACAAACCAACAAACCAACAAACCAACAAACCAACAAACCAACAAACCAACAAACCAACAAACCAACAAACCAACAATCCAACAAGCCAACAAACCAAAAAACCAACAAACGAACAAACCAACAAACAAACAAACCACCAAACCAACAAACCAACAAACCAACAAGCCAACAAACCAACAAACCAATAAACCAACAAAGCAACATACCAACAAACCAACAAACCAACAAACCAACAAACCAACAAACCAACAAGCCAACAAGCCAACAAACCAAAAAACCAACAAACGAACAAACCAACAAACAAACAAACTACCAAACCAACAAACCAACAAACCAACAAACCAACAAACCAACAAACCAACAAACCAACAAAGCAACATACCAACAAACCAACAAACCAACAAACCAACAAACCAACAAACTAACAAACCAACAAACCAACAAACCAACAAACCAACAAACCAACAAACCAACAAACCAACAAACCAACAAACCAACTAGCCAACAAACCAACAAACCAATAAACCAACAAAACAACAAATCAAAACACCAACAAACCAACAAACCAACAAACCAACAAACCAACAAACCAACAAACCAACAAACCAACAAACCAACAAACCAACAAATCAACAAACAAACAAACCAACAAACCAACAAGCCAACAAGCCAACAAACCAACAATCCAACAAACCAACAAACCAACAAACCAACAAACCAACAAACAAAAAAACCAACAAACCAACAAACCAACAAACGAACAAACCAACAAACCAACAAACCAACAAACCAACAAACCAACAAACCAATAAACTAACAAACCAACAAACCAACAAACCAACAAACCAACAAACCAACAAACCAACACACTAACAAACCAACAAACAACAAACCAACAAACCAACAAACCAACAAACCAACAAACCAACAACCCAACAAACCAACAAGTTAACAAATCAAAAAACCAACAAACGAACAAACCAACAAATAAACAAACCAACAAACCAACAAACCAACAAACCAACAAGCCAACAAGCCAAATAACCAACAAACCAACAAACCAACAAACCAACAAACCAACAAACCAACAAACCAACAAACCAACAAACCGACAAGCCAACAAACCAACAAACCAACAAACCAACAAGCCAACAAGCCAACAAACCAACAAACCAACAAACCAACAAACCAACAAACCAACAAGCCAACAAACCAACAAACGAACAAACCGACAAACCAACAAACCAACAAACCACCAAACCAACAAACCAACAAACCCACAAACCAATAAACCATTAAAACAACAAACCAAGAAACCAACAAACCAACAATCCAACAAACCAACAAACCAACAAACCAACAAACCAACAAACCAACAAACGAACAAACCAACAAACCAACAAACCAACAAACCAAAAAACCAAAAAACCAACAAACCAACAAACCAACAAGCCAACAAGCCAAAAAACCAATAAGCCAACAAACGAACAAACCAACAAACCAACAAACCAAAAAACCAACATACGAACAAACCAACAAACCAACAAACCAACAAACCAAAAAACCAACAAACGAACAAATTAACAAACCAACAAACCAACAAACCAACAAACTAACAAACCAACAAGCCAACAAACCAACAAACCAACAAACCAACAAACCAACAAACCAACAAACCAACAAACCTACAAACCAACAAGCCAACAAACGAACAAACCAACAAACAAACAAACCAACAAACCAACAAACCAAAAAACCAACAAGCCAACAAGCCAACAACCTAACAAACCAACAAACCAACAAACCAACAAACCAACAAACCAACAAACCAACAAACCAACAAACCAACAAACCAACAAACCAACAAACCAACAAACCAACAAACCAACAAAGCAACAAACCAACAAACCAACAATCCAACAAACCAAAAAACCAACAAACCAACAAACCAACAAACCAACAAACCAACAAACCAACAAACCAACAAATCAACAAACCAACAAACCAACAAACCAAAAAACCAACAAACCAACAAACCAACAAACCAACAAACCAACAAGCCAACAAACCAACAAGCCAAAAAACCAACAAACCAACAAACGAATCAACCAACAAGCCAATAAACCAACAAACCAACAAACCAACAAATCAACAAACCAACAAACCAACAAACCAACAAACCAACAAACCAACAAACCAACAAACCAACAAACCAACAAACCAACAAACCAACAAACCAACAAACCAACAAAACAACAGGCCAACAAACCAACAAACCAACAAACCAACAAACCAACAAACCAACAAACCAACAAACCAACAAACAAACGAACCAACAAGCCAACAAACCAACAAATCAACAAACCAACAAACCAACAAACCAACAAACCAACAAACCAACAAACCAACAAACCAACAAACCAACAAACCAACAAACCAACAAACCAACAAACCAACAAACCAACAAACCAACAAACCAACAAACCAAAAAACCAACAAACGAACAAACCAACAAACCATCAAATCAACAAACCGACAAACCAACAAACCAACAAACCACCAAACCCACAAACCAACAAACCAACAAACCAATAAACCAACAAACCAACAAATCAACAAACCAACAAACCAACAATCCAACAAACCAACAAACCAACAAACCAACAAACCAACAAACGAACAAACCAACAGACCAACAAACCAACAAACCAAAAAAACAAAAAACCAACAAACCAACAAACCAAAAAACCAAAAAACCAACAAACGAACAAACTAACAAACCAACAAACCAACAAACCAACAAACCGACAAAACAACAAACCAACAAACCATCAAACCAACAAACCAACAAACCAACAAACCAACAAACCAACAAACCAACAAACCAACAAACCAACAAACCAACAAACCAACAAACCAACAAATTAACAAACCAACAAACCAACAAGCCAACAAACCAACAAGCCAACAAACCAACAAACCAACAAACCAACAAACCAACAAACCAACAAACCAACAAAACAACAAACCAACAAACCAACAAACCAACAAACCAACAAACCAACAAACCAACAAACCAACAAACCAACAAACCAACAAACCAACAAACCAACAAACCAACAAACCAACAAACCAACAAACCAACAAACCAACAAACCAACAAACCAACAAACCAACAAACCAACAAACCAACAAACCAACAATCCAACAAGCCAACAAACCAAAAAACCAACAAACAAACAAACCAACAAACAAACAAACCACCAAACCAACAAACCAACAAACCAACAAGCCAACAAACCAACAAACCAATAAACCAACAAAGCAACATACCAACAAACCAACAAACCAACAAACCAACAAACCAACAAACCAACAAACCAACAAACCAACAAACCAACAAACCAACAAACCAACAAACCAACAAACCAACAAACCAACAAACCAACAAACCAACAAACCAACAAACCAACAAACCAACAAACCAACAAACCAACAAACCAACAAACCAACAAACCAACAAACCAACAAACCAACAAACCAACAAACCAACAAACCAACAAACCAACAAACCAACAAACCAACAAACCAACAAACCAACAAACCAACAAACCAACAAACCAACAAACCAACAAACCAACAAACCAACAAACCAACAAACCAACAAACCAACAAACCAACAAACCAACAAACCAACAAACCAACAAACCAACAAACTTACAAACCAACAAACCAACAAACCAATGAGCCAACAAACCAATAAACCAATAAACCAACAAAACAACAAACCAACAAACCAACAAACCAACAAACCAACAAACCAATAAACCAACAAACCAACAAACCAACAAACCAACAAACCAATAAACCAACAAACCAACAAGCCAACAAGCCAACAAACCAATAATCCAACAAACCAACAAACTAACAAACCAACAAACCAACAAACCAACAAACCAAAAAACCAACAAACTAACAAACCAACAAACGAACAAACCAACAAACCAACAAACCAACAAACCAACAAACCAACAAACTAACAAACCAACAAACCAACAAACCAACAAACCAACAAACCAACAAACCAACAAACGAACAAACTAACAAATAACAAGCTAACAAACCAACAAACCAACAAACCAACAAACCAACAACCCAACAAACCAACAAACCAACAAACCAATAAACCAACAAACCAACAAACCAACAAACCAACAAACCAACAAACCAACAAACCAACAAACCAACAAACCAACAAACCAACAAACCAACAAACCAACAAACCAAAAAACCAACAAACCAACAAACCAACAAACCAACAAACCAACAAACCAACAAACCAACAAACCAACAAACCAACAAACCAAACAAACCAACAAAGCAACAAGCCAACAAACCAACAAACCAACAAACCAACAAAGCAACATACCAACAAACCAACAAACCAACAAACCAACAAACCAACAAACTAACAAACCAACAAACCAACAAACCAACAAACCAACAAACCAACAAACCAACAAACCAACAAACCAACAAACCAACAAACCAACAAACCAACAAACCAACTAGCCAACAAACCAACAAACCAATAAACCAACAAAACAACAAATCAAAACACCAACAAACCAACAAACCAACAAACCAACAAACCAACAAACCAACAAACCAACAAACCAACAAACCAACAAACCAACAAACCAACAAACCAACAAACCAACAAACCAACAAACCAACAAGCCAACTAGCCAACAAACCAACAATCCAACAAACCAACAAACCAACAAACCAACAAACCAAGAAACCAAAAAACCAACAAACCAACAAACCAACAAACGAACAAACCAACAAACCAACAAACCAACAAACCAACAAACCAACAAACCAACAAACCAACAAACTAACAAACCAACAAACCAACAAACCAACAAACCAACAAACCAACAAACCAACAAACGAACAAACCAACAAACAACAAACCAACAAACCAACAAACCAACAAACCAACAAACTAACAAACCAACAAACCAACAAACCAACAAACCAACAAACCAACAAACCAACAAACGAACAAACCAACAAACAACAAACCAACAAACCAACAAACCAACAAACCAACAACCCAACAAACCAACAAGTTAACAAACCAAAAAACCAACAAACGAACAAACCAACAAACAAACAAACCAACAAACCAACAAACCAACAAACCAACAAGCCAACAAACCAACAAACCAACAAACCAACAAACCAACAAACCAACAAACCAACAAACCAACAAACCAACAAACCAACAAACCAACAAACCAACAAACCAACAAACCAACAAGCCAACAAACCAACAAACCAACAAACCAACAAGCCAACAAGCCAACAAACCAACAAACCAACAAACCAACAAACCAACAAACCAACAAGCCAACAAACCAACAAACGAACAAACCGACAAACCAACAAATCAACAAACCACCAAACCAACAAACCAACAAACCCACAAACCAATAAACCATTAAAACAACAAACCAAGAAGCCAACAAACCAACAATCCAACAAACCAACAAACCAACAAACCAACAAACCAACAAACGAACAAACCAACAAACCAACAAACCAACAAACCAAAAAACCAAAAAACCAAAAAACCAACAAACCAACAAACCAACAAGCCAACAAGCCAAAAAACCAACAAGCCAACAAACGAACAAACCAACAAACCAACAAACCAAAAAACCAACATACGAACAAACCAACAAACCAACAAACCAACAAACCAAAAAACCAACAAACGAACAAATTAACAAACCAACAAACCAACAAACCAACAAACTAACAAACCAACAAGCCAACAAACCAACAAACCAACAAACCAACAAACCAACAAACCAACAAACCAATAAACCTACAAACCAACAAGCCAACAAACCAAAAACCAACAAACGAACAAACCAACAAACAAACAAACCAACAAACCAACAAACCAAAAAACCAACAAGCCAACAAGCCAACAACCTAATAAACCAACAAACCAACAAACCAACAAACCAACAAACCAACAAACCAACAAACCAACAAACCAACAAATCAACAAACCAACAAACCAACAAACCAACAAACCAACAAACCAACAAAGCAACAAACCAACAAACCAACAATCCAACAAACCAAAAAACCAACAAACCAACAAACCAACAAACCAACAAACCAACAAATCAACAAACCAACAAACCACCAAACCAACAAACCAACAAACCAACAAACCAACAAAACAACAAACCAACAAACCAATAAACCAACAAACCAACAAACCAACAAACCAACAATCCAACAAACCAACGAACCAACAAGCCAACAAACCAACAAATCAACAAACCAACAAACCAACAAACCAACAAACCAACAAACCAACAAACCAACAAACCAACAAACCAACAAACCAACAAACCAACAAACCAACAAACCAACAAACCAACAAACCAACAAACCAACAAACCAACAAACCAACAACCCAACAAGCCAACAAACCAACAAACCAACAAACCAAAAAACCAACAAACGAACAAACCAACAAACCATCAAATCAACAAACCGACAAACCAACAAAACAACAAACTACCAAACCCACAAACCAACAAACCAACAAACCAATAAACCAACAAACCAACAAACCAAGAAACCAACAAACCAACAATCCAACAAACCAACAAACCAACAAACCAACAAACCAACAAATGAACAAACCAACAGACCAACAAACCAACAAACCAAAAAACCAAAAAACCAACAAACCAACAAACCAACAAGCAAACAAGCCAAAAAACCAACAAGCCAACAAACGAACAAACCAATAAACCAACAAACCAACAAACCAAAAAACCAACAAACGAACAAACTAACAAACCAACAAACCAACAAACCAACAAACCGACAAAACAACAAACCAACAAACCATCAAACCAACAAACCAACAAACCAACAAACCAACAAACCAACAAACCAACAAACCAACAAACCAACAAACCAACAAACCAACAAACCAACAAACCAACAAACCAACAAACCAACAAACCAACAAACCAACAAACCAACAAACCAACAAACCAACAAACCAACAAACCAACAAACCAACAATCCAACAAGCCAACAAACCAAAAAACCAACAAACGAACAAACCAACAAACAAACAAACCACCAAACCAACAAACCAACAAACCAACAAGCCAACAAACCAACAAACCAATAAACCAACAAAGCAACATACCAACAAACCAACAAACCAACAAACCAACAAACCAACAAACCAACAAGCCAACAAGCCAACAAACCAAAAAACCAACAAACGAACAAACCAACAAACAAACAAACTACCAAACCAACAAACCAACAAACCAACAAACCAACAAACCAACAAACCAACAAACCAACAAAGCAACATACCAACAAACCAACAAACCAACAAACCAACAAACCAACAAACTAACAAACCAACAAACCAACAAACCAACAAACCAACAAACCAACAAACCAACAAACCAACAAACCAACAAACCAACTAGCCAACAAACCAACAAACCAATAAACCAACAAAACAACAAATCAAAACACCAACAAACCAACAAACCAACAAACCAACAAACCAACAAACCAACAAACCAACAAACCAACAAACCAACAAACCAACAAATCAACAAACAAACAAACCAACAAACCAACAAGCCAACAAGCCAACAAACCAACAATCCAACAAACCAACAAACCAACAAACCAACAAACCAACAAACAAAAAAACCAACAAACCAACAAACCAACAAACGAACAAACCAACAAACCAACAAACCAACAAACCAACAAACCAACAAACCAATAAACTAACAAACCAACAAACCAACAAACCAACAAACCAACAAACCAACAAACCAACACACTAACAAACCAACAAACAACAAACCAACAAACCAACAAACCAACAAACCAACAAACCAACAACCCAACAAACCAACAAGTTAACAAATCAAAAAACCAACAAACGAACAAACCAACAAATAAACAAACCAACAAACCAACAAACCAACAAACCAACAAGCCAACAAGCCAAATAACCAACAAACCAACAAACCAACAAACCAACAAACCAACAAACCAACAAACCAACAAACCAACAAACCGACAAGCCAACAAACCAACAAACCAACAAACCAACAAGCCAACAAGCCAACAAACCAACAAACCAACAAACCAACAAACCAACAAACCAACAAGCCAACAAACCAACAAACGAACAAACCGACAAACCAACAAACCAACAAACCACCAAACCAACAAACCAACAAACCCACAAACCAATAAACCATTAAAACAACAAACCAAGAAACCAACAAACCAACAATCCAACAAACCAACAAACCAACAAACCAACAAACCAACAAACCAACAAACGAACAAACCAACAAACCAACAAACCAACAAACCAAAAAACCAAAAAACCAACAAACCAACAAACCAACAAGCCAACAAGCCAAAAAACCAATAAGCCAACAAACGAACAAACCAACAAACCAACAAACCAAAAAACCAACATACGAACAAACCAACAAACCAACAAACCAACAAACCAAAAAACCAACAAACGAACAAATTAACAAACCAACAAACCAACAAACCAACAAACTAACAAACCAACAAGCCAACAAACCAACAAACCAACAAACCAACAAACCAACAAACCAACAAACCAACAAACCTACAAACCAACAAGCCAACAAACGAACAAACCAACAAACAAACAAACCAACAAACCAACAAACCAAAAAACCAACAAGCCAACAAGCCAACAACCTAACAAACCAACAAACCAACAAACCAACAAACCAACAAACCAACAAACCAACAAACCAACAAACCAACAAACCAACAAACCAACAAACCAACAAACCAACAAAGCAACAAACCAACAAACCAACAATCCAACAAACCAAAAAACCAACAAACCAACAAACCAACAAACCAACAAACCAACAAACCAACAAACCAACAAATCAACAAACCAACAAACCAACAAACCAAAAAACCAACAAACCAACAAACCAACAAACCAACAAACCAACAAGCCAACAAACCAACAAGCCAAAAAACCAACAAACCAACAAACGAATCAACCAACAAGCCAATAAACCAACAAACCAACAAACCAACAAATCAACAAACCAACAAACCAACAAACCAACAAACCAACAAACCAACAAACCAACAAACCAACAAACCAACAAACCAACAAACCAACAAACCAACAAACCAACAAAACAACAGGCCAACAAACCAACAAACCAACAAACCAACAAACCAACAAACCAACAAACCAACAAACCAACAAACAAACGAACCAACAAGCCAACAAACCAACAAATCAACAAACCAACAAACCAACAAACCAACAAACCAACAAACCAACAAACCAACAAACCAACAAACCAACAAACCAACAAACCAACAAACCAACAAACCAACAAACCAACAAACCAACAAACCAACAAACCAAAAAACCAACAAACGAACAAACCAACAAACCATCAAATCAACAAACCGACAAACCAACAAACCAACAAACCACCAAACCCACAAACCAACAAACCAACAAACCAATAAACCAACAAACCAACAAATCAACAAACCAACAAACCAACAATCCAACAAACCAACAAACCAACAAACCAACAAACCAACAAACGAACAAACCAACAGACCAACAAACCAACAAACCAAAAAAACAAAAAACCAACAAACCAACAAACCAAAAAACCAAAAAACCAACAAACGAACAAACTAACAAACCAACAAACCAACAAACCAACAAACCGACAAAACAACAAACCAACAAACCATCAAACCAACAAACCAACAAACCAACAAACCAACAAACCAACAAACCAACAAACCAACAAACCAACAAACCAACAAACCAACAAACCAACAAATTAACAAACCAACAAACCAACAAGCCAACAAACCAACAAGCCAACAAACCAACAAACCAACAAACCAACAAACCAACAAACCAACAAACCAACAAACCAACAAAACAACAAACCAACAAACCAACAAACCAACAAACCAACAAACCAACAAACCAACAAACCAACAAACCAACAAACCAACAAACCAACAAACCAACAAACCAACAAACCAACAAACCAACAAACCAACAAACCAACAAACCAACAAACCAACAAACCAACAAACCAACAAACCAACAATCCAACAAGCCAACAAACCAAAAAACCAACAAACAAACAAACCAACAAACAAACAAACCACCAAACCAACAAACCAACAAACCAACAAGCCAACAAACCAACAAACCAATAAACCAACAAAGCAACATACCAACAAACCAACAAACCAACAAACCAACAAACCAACAAACCAACAAACCAACAAACCAACAAACCAACAAACCAACAAACCAACAAACCAACAAACCAACAAACCAACAAACCAACAAACCAACAAACCAACAAACCAACAAACCAACAAACCAACAAACCAACAAACCAACAAACCAACAAACCAACAAACCAACAAACCAACAAACCAACAAACCAACAAACCAACAAACCAACAAACCAACAAACCAACAAACCAACAAACCAACAAACCAACAAACCAACAAACCAACAAACCAACAAACCAACAAACCAACAAACCAACAAACCAACAAACCAACAAACCAACAAACCAACAAACCAACAAACCAACAAACCAACAAACTTACAAACCAACAAACCAACAAACCAATGAGCCAACAAACCAATAAACCAATAAACCAACAAAACAACAAACCAACAAACCAACAAACCAACAAACCAACAAACCAATAAACCAACAAACCAACAAACCAACAAACCAACAAACCAATAAACCAACAAACCAACAAGCCAACAAGCCAACAAACCAATAATCCAACAAACCAACAAACTAACAAACCAACAAACCAACAAACCAACAAACCAAAAAACCAACAAACTAACAAACCAACAAACGAACAAACCAACAAACCAACAAACCAACAAACCAACAAACCAACAAACTAACAAACCAACAAACCAACAAACCAACAAACCAACAAACCAACAAACCAACAAACGAACAAACTAACAAATAACAAGCTAACAAACCAACAAACCAACAAACCAACAAACCAACAACCCAACAAACCAACAAACCAACAAACCAATAAACCAACAAACCAACAAACCAACAAACCAACAAACCAACAAACCAACAAACCAACAAACCAACAAACCAACAAACCAACAAACCAACAAACCAACAAACCAAAAAACCAACAAACCAACAAACCAACAAACCAACAAACCAACAAACCAACAAACCAACAAACCAACAAACCAACAAACCAACAAACCAACAAACCAACAAACCAACAAACCAACAAACTTACAAACCAACAAACCAACAAACCAATGAGCCAACAAACCAATAAACCAATAAACCAACAAAACAACAAACCAACAAACCAACAAACCAACAAACCAACAAACCAATAAACCAACAAACCAACAAACCAACAAACCAACAAACCAATAAACCAACAAACCAACAAGCCAACAAGCCAACAAACCAACAATCCAACAAACCAACAAACTAACAAACCAACAAACCAACAAACCAACAAACCAAAAAACCAACAAACCAACAAACCAACAAACGAACAAACCAACAAACCAACAAACCAACAAACCAACAAACTAACAAACCAACAAACCAACAAACCAACAAACCAACAAACCAACAAACCAACAAACGAACAAACTAACAAATAACAAGCCAACAAACCAACAAACCAACAAACCAACAAACCAACAACCCAACAAACCAACAAGCCAACAAACCAACAAATCAACAAACCAACAAACCAACAAATCAAAAAACCAACAAACCAACAAACCAACAAACCAACAAACCAACAAGCCAACAAACCAACAAGCCAAAAAACCAACAAACCAACAAACGAATCAACCAACAAGCCAATAAACCAACAAACCAACAAACCAACAAATCAACAAACCAACAAACCAACAAACCAACAAACCAACAAACCAACAAACCAACAAACCAACAAACCAACAAACCAACAAAACAACAAACCAACAAACCAACAAACCAACAAACCAACAAACCAACAAACCAACAAACCAACAAACCAACAAACCAACAAACCAACGAACCAACAAGCCAACAAACCAACAAATCAACAAACCAACAAACCAACAAACCAACAAACCAACAAACCAACAAACCAACAAACCAACAAACCAACAAACCAACAAACCAACAAACCAACAAACCAACAAACCAACATCCCAACAAACCAACAAACCAACAAACCAACAAACCAACAAACCAACAAACCAACAAACCAACAAACCAACAAACCAACAAACCAACAAACCAACAAACCAACAAACCAACAAACCAACAAACCAACAAACCAACAAACCAACAAACCAACAAACCAACAAACCAACAAACCTACAAACCAACAAACCAACAAACCAACAAACCAACAAACCAACAAACCAACAAACCAACAAACCAACAAGCCAACACACCAAAAAACCAACAAACCAACAAACCAACAAACCAAAAAACCAACAAACCAACAAACCAACAAACCAACAAACTTACAAACCAACAAACCA
>CATQJD010000048.1:187500-190000 GCA_958298945.1 Atherix ibis | reverse complement strand
AGCATAAGTGGGAGATATTAAATTTCGATTTAATATCAACAATGAAATACCACTACTCTTATTGTTTCCTTACTTACTTGATTAAATGGAACGTGTATTATATACATAGCCATTCTTAAAATGTATTTATATGTTTTTATGGTGTTTTGTTTTGATACAAGTTTCTTGTTTGAAATATTATGAGTTTGTTATACATACCAAACAAATTATAATGAAATTATAATTTTTGCTTTTGTGAATTTTAAAATATTAGTTTAATTCGGTATAACTCTTATACTTAGATATGATCCAATTCAAGGACATTTCCAGGTAGGGAGTTTGACTGGGGCGGTACATCTCTCAAATAATAACGGAGGTGTCCCAAGGCCAGCTCAGTGCGGACAGAAACCACACATAGAGCAAAAGGGCAAATGCTGACTTGATCTCGGTATTCAGTACATACAGAGACAGCAAAAGCTCGGCCTATCGATCCTTTTGGTTTAAAGAGTTTTTAACAAGAGGTGTCAGAAAAATTACCACAGGGATAACTGGCTTGTGGCGGCCAAGCGTTCATAGCGACGTCGCTTTTTGATCCTTCGATGTCGGCTCTTCCTATCATTGTGAAGCAAAATTCACCAAGCGTTGGATTGTTCACCCATACAAGGGAACGTGAGCTGGGTTTAGACCGTCGCGAGACAGGTTAGTTTTACCCTACTGATGACAAATATAGTTATTACAACAGCATTCCTGCGTAGTACGAGAGGAACCGCAGGTACGGACAATTGGTACAATACTTGTTCGAGAGAACAGTGGTATGATGCTACGTCCGCTGGATTATGCCTGAACGCCTCTAAGGTCGTATCCGTGCTGGATTGTAATAATAGTAATGGGGTTAATTATATTATATGGTAATATGACGTTGTAAGCTAGACTACATAAGTAATTTAGCGAAAATGTTTTTTACCGAAACCAATTAGTAATATAATATGGGTAATGTGTTTCTTATTATGCACGAGATTCATGTTAAGTGCCAATTATATAATACAAATTGTTTTCATATATAATGTAATACCTTGAATCAATTGTAAACGACTTTGGTATCGGGCAAGGTGTTGTTAATGGAAGAGCAGCTACCATACTGCGATCCACTGAAACTTAACCTATGCTCGATGATTCGAATATTTACTATGCAGATATATAAATATATATATATGTGTATTAAATATAAGGTAGCATGTATAATATTTATACTTGTTATGCATTAATAATTATTTATTAGTTGCGGAGGATGGGTGATGGATATATGATGTATTATATACTTATAAGAAAAAGTATTAATAAGTATTTACACTTATATTAATTATGGCTTTAAAAAATAATATAATATTATATATTTTTTTAAAAAGAACTTATCATAATAATAATAATTATATGATATAATATATAAAATCATTTTGATAAAAGTTTTTAACTTTAACATATTGATATTGTATTGTTGGTTGTTGTGTTGGAATAATAAGTATTTACTAATTTATATTTCTATTTTTGGTTTAATGTATAAATATACTTATAATTATGAGAACTTAATATGATATATATAAGATCTTATATATGATCATTTTGATGAATGGTTGAAATAAACATTAAAATATTATTATTGTCATTTATAATTGTTGGGTAAATATACTTATATAAATAAGAATTTAATATGAAATATAATAAAATCATTTTGATGGATAGAAGAAAGAAGGTGGCAATAAACTTTAACATTAAAGTATATTGATATTGTATTGGATCATTATATATCTCTATACATAAGATCAATTAGTTGGATGGATGGTGGGCAATAAGCATTAACTTATTTTTAGTTAATGTATAAATAATGAGAACTTAATATGAAATATAATATATAAAATCATTATTAGATGGACGTTAGCAAAAAATATTCACATTAACGTATATTGATATTGTATAAATATTCTTATAATATAGAACTTATCATAAAAATTTTAAAATATATATAATTTAATAAATTGTATATGATCATTTTATATGATATTAATATGTGGAATAAGCATTTTAGGTTTTTTGTTGAACAAATGGATGGTATAACTAATAATAAAATGGCTTATAAAAGTTGGTGGTTAGAAAAAAATTTTAGTAAACTGAAATGTATCTTTACAATGTTATTAGGGTTAATAATGAAAAATGTTTAAAAAAATATATTTTATTTTAGGTTGTTAAATACCCTTTTTCAGCTTCTAGATAGACCAAAAGTTTTCTTTTCGTATTGTTATAAATTATAATTTTAACAATATAAAGTTAACTGAAATGTATCTTTATAGTGTTATTAGGATCAAACTAATAGGTTAATAATGAAAAATGTTGAAAAAAATATATTTTATTTTAGGTTGTTAAATACCCTTTTTCAGCTTCTAGATAGACCAAAAGTTTTCTTTTCGTATTGTTATAAATTATAATTTTAACAATATAAAGTTAACTGAAATATATCTTTATAGTG
>CATQJD010000048.1:177500-180000 GCA_958298945.1 Atherix ibis | reverse complement strand
AATAGTAATGGGGTTAATTATATTATATGGTAATATGACGTTGTAAGCTAGACTACATAAGTAATTTAGCGAAAATGTTTTTTACCGAAACCAATTAGTAATATAATATGGGTAATGTGTTTCTTATTATGCACGAGATTCATGTTAAGTGCCAATTATATAATACAAATTGTTTTCATATATAATGTAATACCTTGAATCAATTGTAAACGACTTTGGTATCGGGCAAGGTGTTGTTAATGGAAGAGCAGCTACCATACTGCGATCCACTGAAACTTAACCTATGCTCGATGATTCGAATATTTACTATGCAGATATATAAATATATATATATGTGTATTAAATATAAGGTAGCATGTATAATATTTATACTTGTTATGCATTAATAATTATTTATTAGTTGCGGAGGATGGGTGATGGATATATGATGTATTATATACTTATAAGAAAAAGTATTAATAAGTATTTACACTTATATTAATTATGGCTTTAAAAAATAATATAATATTATATATTTTTTTAAAAAGAACTTATCATAATAATAATAATTATATGATATAATATATAAAATCATTTTGATAAAAGTTTTTAACTTTAACATATTGATATTGTATTGTTGGTTGTTGTGTTGGAATAATAAGTATTTACTAATTTATATTTCTATTTTTGGTTTAATGTATAAATATACTTATAATTATGAGAACTTAATATGATATATATAAGATCTTATATATGATCATTTTGATGAATGGTTGAAATAAACATTAAAATATTATTATTGTCATTTATAATTGTTGGGTAAATATACTTATATAAATAAGAATTTAATATGAAATATAATAAAATCATTTTGATGGATAGAAGAAAGAAGGTGGCAATAAACTTTAACATTAAAGTATATTGATATTGTATTGGATCATTATATATCTCTATACATAAGATCAATTAGTTGGATGGATGGTGGGCAATAAGCATTAACTTATTTTTAGTTAATGTATAAATAATGAGAACTTAATATGAAATATAATATATAAAATCATTATTAGATGGACGTTAGCAAAAAATATTCACATTAACGTATATTGATATTGTATAAATATTCTTATAATATAGAACTTATCATAAAAATTTTAAAATATATATAATTTAATAAATTGTATATGATCATTTTATATGATATTAATATGTGGAATAAGCATTTTAGGTTTTTTGTTGAACAAATGGATGGTATAACTAATAATAAAATGGCTTATAAAAGTTGGTGGTTAGAAAAAAATTTTAGTAAACTGAAATGTATCTTTACAATGTTATTAGGGTTAATAATGAAAAATGTTTAAAAAAATATATTTTATTTTAGGTTGTTAAATACCCTTTTTCAGCTTCTAGATAGACCAAAAGTTTTCTTTTCGTATTGTTATAAATTATAATTTTAACAATATAAAGTTAACTGAAATGTATCTTTATAGTGTTATTAGGATCAAACTAATAGGTTAATAATGAAAAATGTTGAAAAAAATATATTTTATTTTAGGTTGTTAAATACCCTTTTTCAGCTTCTAGATAGACCAAAAGTTTTCTTTTCGTATTGTTATAAATTATAATTTTAACAATATAAAGTTAACTGAAATATATCTTTATAGTGTTATTAGGATCAAACTAATAGGTTAATAATGAAAAATGTTGAAAAAAATATATTTTATTTTAGGTTGTTAAATACCCTTTTTCAGCTTCTAGATAGACCAAAAGTTTTCTTTTCGTATTGTTATAAATTATAATTTTAACAATATAAAGTTAACTGAAATGTATCTTTATAGTGTTATTAGGATCAAACTAATAGGGTTAATAATGAAAAATGTTGAAAAATATATATTTTATTTTAGGTTGTTAAATACCCTTTTTCAGCTTCTAGATAGACCTAAAATTTATATTAAAATAATATAAATTATATGTTAAAATTTACCAAATCGACTTAAATTTTTTTGATTTATTATTAATTTATATTTTTATACATAAATATTGAAAAATATTATGAAATTTGTTGTGTTTTGAAAAAAGTGCAAAAAAAGGACCAATCCTACTTTTTTTTAAAAACTGATATAAGTTTAGGTCTCGACTATCTCTTTTTTAAAAATGGTCTATTTTCATATGTTTTGAATATACAAAACATACTTGTGCTTTCAAAAAAAATAATTTTAAAAATTGACTATTTTATAGTATCAATTTGATATGTTGTTAATATGAATGTGAACCAAAAATAAATTGGTACAAAATACCATATAAAAACAAGGTTATACACAATATAGTAAATGTATATACATAATGTTATACATAAATTAAAATGCTTTTATAAAATAATATAATTATATAATATTCTGGTTGATCCTGCCAGTAGTTATATGCTTGTCTCAAAGATTAAGCCATGCATGTCTAAGTACATACATAAATAAAGTGAAACCGCAAAAGGCTCATTATATCAGTTATGGTTTATTAGATCATAAAC
>CATQJD010000048.1:152500-165000 GCA_958298945.1 Atherix ibis | reverse complement strand
GAAACAGTTCTGACGTGCAAATCGATTGTCAGAATTGGGTATAGGGGCGAAAGACCAATCGAACCATCTAGTAGCTGGTTCCCTCCGAAGTTTCCCTCAGGATAGCTGGTGCAAATAAATATTATATAATATAATCTTATCTGGTAAAGCGAATGATTAGAGGCATTAGGGCCGAAACGACCTTAACCTATTCTCAAACTTTAAATGGGTAAGAACCTTATCTTTCTTGATATGAAGATTAGGTTATGATATATTGTGCCTAGTGGGCCACTTTTGGTAAGCAGAACTGGCGCTGTGGGATGAACCAAACGTAATGTTACGGCGCCAAAATTGACAACTCATACTGATACCATGAAAGGCGTTGCTTGCTTAAAACAGCAGGACGGTGGACATGGAAGTCGTAAACCGCTAAGGAGTGTGTAACAACTCACCTGCCGAAGCAACTAGCCCTTAAAATGGATGGCGCTCAAGTTGTATGCCTATACATTACCGCTAAAGCAAATGATTTATAAATTAATAAATCTTAAAGCTTTAGTGAGTAGGAGGGTACGATGGTGTGCGTTGAAGTGTTTGGCGTAAGCCTGCATGGAGCCGCCATTGGTACAGATCTTGGTGGTAGTAGCAAATAATCGAATGAGACCTTGGAGGACTGAAGTGGAGAAGGGTTTCGTGTGAACAGTGGTTGATCACGAGTTAGTCGGTCCTAAGTTTATGGTGAAAACCAATGTATATATATAAACTATTAGTTAATATATATATTTAAACGAAAGGGAATACGGTTCCAATTCCGTAACCTGTTAAGTATACGTTTGTTATTAAAAATGGGCTTTTTGCTCATCCTGGTAACAGAAATAACCATAAAGAAACCGTCGAGAGGTATCGGAAGAGTTTTCTTTTCTGTTTCATAGTCGTATCACCATGGAAGTCTTTCGAAGAGAGATATGGTGAATGGACTAGAAGAGCATGGCATTTACTGCTGTGTCGATATTTTCTCCTCGGGCCTTGAAAATTTATGGTAAGGAAACGCAAACTTCTTAACAGGCCGTACCTATATCCGCAGCTGGTCTCCAAGGTGAAGAGTCTCTAGTCGATAGAATAATGTAGGTAAGGGAAGTCGGCAAATTAGATCCGTAACTTCGGGATAAGGATTGGCTCTGAAGATTGAGATAGTCGGGCTTGATTGGAAAGTAATAAAATGGTTTTATGTACTCGTTCTGGGTAAAGAGATGATTTTTTAAATTGTTGATTTCCCGGATAGAAGTTTACGTAACCAAATTACGGAACTTTCTTGCTAATAATTTATAAAATTTACTTTTTATATATTTATAACGACTATCAATTAACAATCAATTCAGAACTGGCACGGACTTGGGAAATCCGACTGTCTAATTAAAACAAAGCATTGTGATGGCCCCAACGGGTGTTGACACAATGTGATTTCTGCCCAGTGCTCTGAATGTCAAAGTGAAGAAATTCAAGTAAGCGCGGGTAAACGGCGGGAGTAACTATGACTCTCTTAAGGTAGCCAAATGCCTCGTCATCTAATTAGTGACGCGCATGAATGGATTAACGAGATTTCTTCTGTCCCTATCTACTCAGTTGTGTTTGAGAATTCAAGTAGAGCGGTCGTGCCCTCCTGCAGTGAAAGCAGGTAGAAATCGATTCGAGTTTATTTTTGAGGATTTCGTATGAAAAATCTCTGATTATTTGACGGTTTTTTTTAAAATAAAGAAGTAAACGATTATTCGGAAATACGAACTTTCGTGGGTGCGTATTATATTTGATTATACATCAAATATAAATACAAAACCGATTGGCAGTATTGGACTTTTTATTAAGACAGAGAAAATTATTAAAATAAAAATTGTTTATTTTAATAAAATATATATTGATTGCAAAAACATTAAAATTTTGTTTTAAAGTGAAAATCTATTGTTAAACTAAGTTGAGAAATTTGAACATTGGCAGTATTAGACTTTTTATTAAGACAGTGAAAATTATTAAAATAAAAATTGTTTATTTTAATAAAATATATATTGATTGCAAAAACATTAAAATTTTGTTTTGTTTTAAATTGAAAATCAATTGTGAAACTAAGTTGAGAAATTTGAACATTGGCAGTATTGGACTTTTTATTAAGACAGTGAAAATTATTAAAATAAAAATTGTTTATTTTAATAAAATATATATTGATTGCAAAAACATTAAAATTTTGTTTTAAATTGAAAATCTACTGTGAAACTAAGTTGAGAAATTTGAACATTGGCAGTATTGGACTTTTTATTAAGACAGTGGAAAATATTAAAATAAAAATTGTTTATTTTAATCAAATATATATTGATTACAAAAACATTAAAATTTTGTTTTAAATTAAAATCTATTGTGAAACTAAGTTGAGAAATTTGAACATCTGTTGGAAATTACGGATAAACGCAAAAAGAGAAAAGTTGGGAACGGCACGTACACATAGTAACGGAAACGCCTCTTTGTTACCTGGGCGGTCACCAACTGGCTATCGGGCGTGATAGGGAGTAATTTAAAAATTTTATTTTTAAATTGGAAATCTCTTGTGGAATTAAACATCTGCTGAGAAATTTTTCACATCGGCTGGGAAATTTTGAACATCTGTTGGAAATTACGGATAAATGCAAGTTGGGAACGGCACGTACACATAGTAACGGAAACGCCTCTTTGTTACCTGGGCGGTCACCAACTGACTATCGGGCGTGATAGGGGTAAGTTGGTGCATGTTTCTTAATTTATTACCTTTAATTTTATTTTTTATTTTTATTTTTATTACCTGCTTGACATTTCGGTTATTACATTTTCATTTATTCCACTTAAACTCATTTATTTTATTTCATTTAATTTTTTATTATTTTACTTATTGCATCTATTTTAATTATTTTGCTTATTTTACTTCATTTATTTCACTTAGTTGATTATTTAATTTACTTCATTAACTACTTCAGCATTTCGCTTATTTGATTATTTTACTTTATTATTTTACTATATTATATTACTACATTATATTATTCTACTATATTATTATATTTAATTATCATATTATTTCATTTAATTTATTCAATTCATTTTGGTCATTTCATCTATTTCGGTTATCTTACTTCATTTATTTGATTATTTTACTTCTTTCATTTTACTATACTTATAACATATTAAATCTGCGTCACTTATTCCGTTTATGTCACTCACCTCATTTATTTCATCTATCTCATTACTCAGTTTACTTTATTTATCTCAATCATCTCATTTACCTCAAAAATTTTCATTTATCTATCTCACTTATTCCACTACTTTGTTTAATTAGAGTAATTTAAAATTATTTTACCCACTTTGGTTATTTCACGTATTCCGGTTACTACATTTATTTAATTTATTTCAATTAAATATTTATTTCACCTATTTTGGTTCATTTCATTTATCTTATCTGCATTTATATTTCGTCTCAGCTGATACTAGTATAGTTTGTGGTGGAATTGTATGTTTGTGTGTATGTATGCGGTGTATGTTTAGACGTATGCACGTGTATATGTATATATATGTATAGTTGTATTATACATACTATAGTATTGGAATTTGACTCTTAATTTTGAGAGATTATGCCACCTAAGAAAAAGGTGAAACCGGTGTCGATGGGGATTGGCATCAGCGAAAGCGAGGATAGTTCTTCCTCTAGTGCGTTACTGAGGAAGATGCCTGCGCAGCGATTTGCTGCCCTGACAACCTCATCCGGTAGTGACACGGAAGATGAGGGTGTAGGGCAAATGACACTGTCAATGAAGGCGGCTATCATTGAGAGGGGGAAGAAGATATTGGCCGGTTGCGGTGGGGAACATTGTAAAAAGGTTAGGAACCCAACGGAAGGCGGTGTGAAGGGGAACACCACCGTCGGCGGTAATAGTCATAGGGAGGACGAGGATGTAGTGCAAATAACACTGCCAACAAAGGCTGTTGCCATGGAGAAGGGAAAGAAAATATTGGCCGGCTGCGTTGGGGAACCTTTTAAAAAGATGGAAAACCCAACGGAAGGCCGCTTGAAGGGAAAAAAAACTACTATTGGTGGAAATTGTGGTGAGGGGGGGGTGTCAAACAAGGAACTTAATGGGGTTAAGGCTGGTGTCGACAAGCCTGCAGGAAAGAGCTGTTCAGTACCTGCAGGTTTTTCGACAGCAAAGAAGGTGCTCAAGGAGTTGACGGCTGCAATTGTCGAGGCAATGGAGTCCGACAATATAAGCAAAAAGATGGCGATTGATATTCTCAAAAAACTCTCTGCTGTGAAGGACGAAGTTGCTGATATGCAAACTGAGTTGGCCTGGCTGAAGGGGACCCAGCGGTGTACCACATCTGTGGCCAGTACAGCAGGGTTAGTGGCACAAAATATGGGTCCACAAAGGAAGGTTGGCAGTAGCACTACCACTGTTAGCAGAATTCCGACTCCTCGCCCCAAAATGGAGCTACCAGCGCCGACGACGAAGCCATCGTATGCGGTGGTAGTCAGATCGGTGCCTGGAGCTGAGGTTCCAACTTCAAAGGTGAAGGAAATGGTGTTGGAAGCGGGGAAGGCCATTACGGACATTCGAGTAAGGAATGTACGTAAGTTGAAAGAGGGTGTTGCAATCGAAGTATGCAGCAGGTCTGATCTGCGAAAAATTACAGAGTGCGAAGGCCTAGCAAAGGCTGGTCTTATCACTTCTATACCTAAACGGATGGGACCAAGGGTGGTGGTACGCGGTGTGCCAAAAGATGTTAGTAATGCTGACTTGCTCCAACAGCTTGCGAGCAAGAATTTGCAGGGCTGTCCGAGAGAGGAAGTAGGAAGTATCCTGGTTTTGCGGAGATATGGTTCGCGTCAAGGCCAGGAGGATGTAATACTCCAGGTAGGGGAAAAAGTACATGAGTGGTTTATGCGGGAGAAGAGGGTTTTTGTTGGGTGGCTCTGCCTACCGGTGCGTGAGTACGAGCTGGTCAGAAGATGCCATGGATGTCTTGACTATGGGCATATGCTACGAAATTGCCCGACTGGGAGTAAACTCTGCGGTAGGTGCGGACTGGGTGATCACCTCGCTTCGAATTGCCGAAACGAGGAGGTTTGCCGCAACTGCCAATTGCGGGGCTTGCCTGGATCCCACTCGGTATATTCTGAGCAATGTCCAGTATATGTGCGTTTGAATGAGAGAGAGCGTGGAAGAATAATCGCCTAAAATGTTGGGTCTAAAATGCTTGCAAGTGAATGGAAATGGTTCGGCTGTTGTAATGAACGAGATATGCGAGGTCATGCATGCAAGTGATTTCTGTGTGGCTCTACTCCAGGAGCCGTATTCATTTGATGGATCGGTAACTGGATTGGGGCACGGAATCCGTATATATGCTAGTGATGCGGTGAATGGTAGGGTAGATGCAGCAATTGCAGTGAGCGACATGAATGTGGAGGTGCTTCTTATTTCGGAGTGCACGAATGAATGGGGTGTATGTGTTTGGTTAAAGAAGGGTGTGATTGAGATGTATGTTGTTTCGATGTACTGCAGGTTCAGTAGTGATATTGAGCCATACCTGCAGTACCTTGATGTCGTGGCAAGAATGTGTGATAAATCACCCTTAGTGATTGGAATGGATGCGAATGCAGTCTCCCCTCTCTGGTATAGCAAGGGAGGGGGCACTGACCGGACAATTCGGAGGGGTAGAGCCCTCGAGGAGTGGATTGTTAGTAGCTGTATGAATGTGATAAATGCACCAAGTGAATGGTACACGTTCAGTGGACCGAACGGGGAGAGTGACATTGACGTTACTCTCTGTAACCGTGCTGGCGACTGTTACGGGTATGAATGGCGAGTCAACGCTGACTGGGGTGTTAGTGATCACAACTTAATCGAGTTTGTGGTTTCTACTCCTATGAGGCTGACTGAGAAAGGGCAAGTACATGGCAGGAGGTGGCGTACCTCCGGTGTAGATTGGTGTGTGTATGAGGATGACGTGCGCACTGAGGTCTGTAGTTTTGGCAGATTTCAGTGTATGGCACTAAATGAGAAAGTGAATGAAATACATCGATGTATTGAGGTTACCAATGACCGATGTATGAAAAGGAATATGCCTGGTAAAAGAAATAGAGTTGCATGGTGGAATAATGAACTGGGAATTAAAAGAACAAATGTTGCTCGGCTGCGTAGGGTATTTCAGCGCTCTAGGCGCCGTGGCGTGAATGTGGAGGGTGCATGGGAAATATATAAAAATGCCAGAGCGGACTACAAGGCCAGCATCAAGTTGGCTAAGGAATCTCACTGGCAGAACTATGTCAGCGTGTGTGGAAATGAGAATGTGTGGGGTCCGGTATACCGTTTATGCATGGGCAGACGTGCTAGATACGATGTATCTAGTATAAAAGTGAATGATAAGTATACGAATAATTGGGAAGATAGTGTTAGGGCATTGATGGATGAGTTTTTCCCGGGAGTGAGTGCCTGGGAAAGAGTGAATGTAGGGCCTAGATACCCTGCGCCATTTGATTGGGAGGAGGTCGACAGGGCTGTCTATAAAACAAGAGTAAGGAAAGCTCCTGGCCTTGATGGTGTGAATGGAGAAATGTTTAGAAGTGTCTGGCGTGCAATGCCCGAGTATGTCTGTGAGTTGTTCAATGAATGTCTGACGAATGGTGTCTTTCCAAAAGAATGGAAGAGGGCGGATGTGGTCATCTTACTCAAGTCCAAGGATAAGATATTGACTGACCCATCCTCTTACAGACCTATATGTCTGTTGTCTGTAATTGGGAAGGTACTCGAACGAATGATGGTGTGCCGGCTGAATATAAGGCTTTCTGAAAGAGGCATATCCAGCTCCCAGTATGGATTTACTGAAGGTAGATCTACTGAGGATGCCTGGATGCGTGCAAGAATGTATGTTGAAGAGAGTAATTGCAAGTATGTGTTAGGGTTGTTTGTCGATTTTAAATCGGCATTCAACTGTTTGAAATGGGATCAAGTGATTGGGAAGCTCCTCGAAGTAGAGTGTAATGAAGTACATCTTTGGATGAGCTATTTCGAGGATAGATATGTAATTGTGAATGGTAAAAATGGGAGCGTCGTGAGACAAATGGTTCGAGGATGCCCACAGGGATCTGTGGCTGGTCCGGCCATTTGGAACATGATGATGAATGACCTGCTACTATTACTGGAGAGAACAGGTTGCAAGGTTGTTGCGTATGCAGATGACCTGCTTCTTTTGATTGAAGGAGATAGTCGTGTGAATCTCGAGACGAGGGGCTCAGAATGTATGAAGCATGTATATGAATGGGGCGAGCGAGTGGGTGTGGGTGTCTCTGAGCGTAAGAGCGAATGTATGCTATTAAAAGGCTCTTTGAGCCTGAGAAGGGTACCTAATGTGAGAATGAGGAATGCGGCGCTGCGGTATTCACCAATGGTTAAATATCTCGGTGTCCGGGTGAGTGAACGCCTGAATTTCAAACCCCATTTGGACTACCTCAGAAAGAAAGTGGTTAGCACCACTGGATGTCTGAGCAGGGTATTAAGGAAAGAATGGGGTATTCGAGGGAGGGCAATGCGAACACTATACAAGGGTTTGTTTGTTGCGTGTATGGCGTATGGTGCCTGTGTATGGGGGGATATAATGAGATTTAGGTATGCTAGAGACAGGATTAATAGTATTCAGCGGTTGGTTCTGTATGCATGCCTGAATGTTTGTAGGACAGTTTCCACCGATGCAATGCAGGTCCTACTGGGAGAAATCCCATGGGATCTGGAGGTGCTCCGTAGGAGTATTCTCTATCGTATGCGGCGGGGCATTGTATTACTGGATAGCTGTCCTGTCCTAAATGAGGAGATTCGGGAACTTGCAGAACGCCAAAGACGGGCTCTAGTCCTGGATAGAATGTATGGAATCTGGCAGCAGCGCTGGAATGAGAGTGAGAAAGGGAGATGGACTCACAAGTTTATCTCATGTGTTAGGTTTGCCTCGGCAAATAAATTTGAATGTGGTCTGTTCCTGGGCTATCTGATAACTGGGCATGGTAGTATTAATGAGTTCTTGTATAAACGAGGATTGAGTGAAAGAGAAGAATGTCTGTGTGGCGCCCCACAGGAAAGTGTATATCACCTCCTAGTGGATTGTGCTTTATATGAGGATCTCCGAGATCTGGATGTTTGTGGCATTAGAATGGATGAAGGTCGAGTGGATCTGAGTGGCGCACTCAGTACACCCGAGAGGAGAGCATGTCTGGCTGAATTTGCAAAAGCACTGTTTGAAAGAAGATTAGGATTAATGAATAGGTAGGGAATGTGCCAGCGAGTGAAACGCAAGGTGGTTACAACTGGATGAAAGACCAAGGTCAGTTCCAGTTGTGCCTTCGGGTCTTGGCAAACCCGCGTACCTGAGCTGGCTTAGCGGTGCCTAGGAATTTACAAGATTCCTTACCGTAGCTCAATGAGCGGAGTACAAACCAAAGTACTCTTAAAACAAAAATAGGTACTACGGGAATCGGGGTGCCCCATGGTGTTAAAACACACTGTGCCCGATAATGGTGAGGCGCCTTAGGCAGCAACGTAGTGGCTGTGGTTGAAACCCATATCGCGGGTACGATCTCCGGATCGCAGGTGGGAGGTAACTGGCAAATGTAGCAATGCATTGCAATTATCTCGGGCGTTGTCACTGCTTATGACAGCAGAGGTTTAGATAGTCCTCGCCACCAGCAGTTGGAGTAGTCAGCTTGTAACTGGCTACTGACTGCTAACTATCATATATGGTAGTGCGCTGATTGAGCGTATCTCAATCCCAATGGTCGTGGGCGACCGGTGTTATTTTGTTTTTTAAGATGCGGCATAGCACCATTAAATATATAGAGACTTCTGTCCCTATCTACTATCTAGCGAAACCACAGCCAAGGGAACGGGCTTGGAATAATTAGCGGGGAAAGAAGACCCTGTTGAGTTTGACTCTAATCTGGCAATGTAAGGAGACCTAAGAGGTGTAGCATAAGTGGGAGATATTAAATTTCGATTTAATATCAACAATGAAATACCACTACTCTTATTGTTTCCTTACTTACTTGATTAAATGGAACGTGTATTATATACATAGCCATTCTTAAAATGTATTTATATGTTTTTATGGTGTTTTGTTTTGATACAAGTTTCTTGTTTGAAATATTATGAGTTTGTTATACATACCAAACAAATTATAATGAAATTATAATTTTTGCTTTTGTGAATTTTAAAATATTAGTTTAATTCGGTATAACTCTTATACTTAGATATGATCCAATTCAAGGACATTTCCAGGTAGGGAGTTTGACTGGGGCGGTACATCTCTCAAATAATAACGGAGGTGTCCCAAGGCCAGCTCAGTGCGGACAGAAACCACACATAGAGCAAAAGGGCAAATGCTGACTTGATCTCGGTATTCAGTACATACAGAGACAGCAAAAGCTCGGCCTATCGATCCTTTTGGTTTAAAGAGTTTTTAACAAGAGGTGTCAGAAAAATTACCACAGGGATAACTGGCTTGTGGCGGCCAAGCGTTCATAGCGACGTCGCTTTTTGATCCTTCGATGTCGGCTCTTCCTATCATTGTGAAGCAAAATTCACCAAGCGTTGGATTGTTCACCCATACAAGGGAACGTGAGCTGGGTTTAGACCGTCGCGAGACAGGTTAGTTTTACCCTACTGATGACAAATATAGTTATTACAACAGCATTCCTGCGTAGTACGAGAGGAACCGCAGGTACGGACAATTGGTACAATACTTGTTCGAGAGAACAGTGGTATGATGCTACGTCCGCTGGATTATGCCTGAACGCCTCTAAGGTCGTATCCGTGCTGGATTGTAATAATAGTAATGGGGTTAATTATATTATATGGTAATATGACGTTGTAAGCTAGACTACATAAGTAATTTAGCGAAAATGTTTTTTACCGAAACCAATTAGTAATATAATATGGGTAATGTGTTTCTTATTATGCACGAGATTCATGTTAAGTGCCAATTATATAATACAAATTGTTTTCATATATAATGTAATACCTTGAATCAATTGTAAACGACTTTGGTATCGGGCAAGGTGTTGTTAATGGAAGAGCAGCTACCATACTGCGATCCACTGAAACTTAACCTATGCTCGATGATTCGAATATTTACTATGCAGATATATAAATATATATATATGTGTATTAAATATAAGGTAGCATGTATAATATTTATACTTGTTATGCATTAATAATTATTTATTAGTTGCGGAGGATGGGTGATGGATATATGATGTATTATATACTTATAAGAAAAAGTATTAATAAGTATTTACACTTATATTAATTATGGCTTTAAAAAATAATATAATATTATATATTTTTTTAAAAAGAACTTATCATAATAATAATAATTATATGATATAATATATAAAATCATTTTGATAAAAGTTTTTAACTTTAACATATTGATATTGTATTGTTGGTTGTTGTGTTGGAATAATAAGTATTTACTAATTTATATTTCTATTTTTGGTTTAATGTATAAATATACTTATAATTATGAGAACTTAATATGATATATATAAGATCTTATATATGATCATTTTGATGAATGGTTGAAATAAACATTAAAATATTATTATTGTCATTTATAATTGTTGGGTAAATATACTTATATAAATAAGAATTTAATATGAAATATAATAAAATCATTTTGATGGATAGAAGAAAGAAGGTGGCAATAAACTTTAACATTAAAGTATATTGATATTGTATTGGATCATTATATATCTCTATACATAAGATCAATTAGTTGGATGGATGGTGGGCAATAAGCATTAACTTATTTTTAGTTAATGTATAAATAATGAGAACTTAATATGAAATATAATATATAAAATCATTATTAGATGGACGTTAGCAAAAAATATTCACATTAACGTATATTGATATTGTATAAATATTCTTATAATATAGAACTTATCATAAAAATTTTAAAATATATATAATTTAATAAATTGTATATGATCATTTTATATGATATTAATATGTGGAATAAGCATTTTAGGTTTTTTGTTGAACAAATGGATGGTATAACTAATAATAAAATGGCTTATAAAAGTTGGTGGTTAGAAAAAAATTTTAGTAAACTGAAATGTATCTTTACAATGTTATTAGGGTTAATAATGAAAAATGTTTAAAAAAATATATTTTATTTTAGGTTGTTAAATACCCTTTTTCAGCTTCTAGATAGACCAAAAGTTTTCTTTTCGTATTGTTATAAATTATAATTTTAACAATATAAAGTTAACTGAAATGTATCTTTATAGTGTTATTAGGATCAAACTAATAGGTTAATAATGAAAAATGTTGAAAAAAATATATTTTATTTTAGGTTGTTAAATACCCTTTTTCAGCTTCTAGATAGACCAAAAGTTTTCTTTTCGTATTGTTATAAATTATAATTTTAACAATATAAAGTTAACTGAAATATATCTTTATAGTGTTATTAGGATCAAACTAATAGGTTAATAATGAAAAATGTTGAAAAAAATATATTTTATTTTAGGTTGTTAAATACCCTTTTTCAGCTTCTAGATAGACCAAAAGTTTTCTTTTCGTATTGTTATAAATTATAATTTTAACAATATAAAGTTAACTGAAATGTATCTTTATAGTGTTATTAGGATCAAACTAATAGGGTTAATAATGAAAAATGTTGAAAAATATATATTTTATTTTAGGTTGTTAAATACCCTTTTTCAGCTTCTAGATAGACCTAAAATTTATATTAAAATAATATAAATTATATGTTAAAATTTACCAAATCGACTTAAATTTTTTTGATTTATTATTAATTTATATTTTTATACATAAATATTGAAAAATATTATGAAATTTGTTGTGTTTTGAAAAAAGTGCAAAAAAAGGACCAATCCTACTTTTTTTTAAAAACTGATATAAGTTTAGGTCTCGACTATCTCTTTTTTAAAAATGGTCTATTTTCATATGTTTTGAATATACAAAACATACTTGTGCTTTCAAAAAAAATAATTTTAAAAATTGACTATTTTATAGTATCAATTTGATATGTTGTTAATATGAATGTGAACCAAAAATAAATTGGTACAAAATACCATATAAAAACAAGGTTATACACAATATAGTAAATGTATATACATAATGTTATACATAAATTAAAATGCTTTTATAAAATAATATAATTATATAATATTCTGGTTGATCCTGCCAGTAGTTATATGCTTGTCTCAAAGATTAAGCCATGCATGTCTAAGTACATACATAAATAAAGTGAAACCGCAAAAGGCTCATTATATCAGTTATGGTTTATTAGATCATAAACAGTTACTTGGATAACTGTGGCAATTCTAGAGCTAATACATGCAATGATAACACGGACCTTTTGGAACGTGTGCTTTTATTAGGCCAAAAACCAAGCGATTATTTATAATCGTATAATATGGTTGAACTCTAGATAATTTGCCGATC
>CATQJD010000048.1:140000-150000 GCA_958298945.1 Atherix ibis | reverse complement strand
AACCTCAACTCATATGAGACTACTCCCTGAATTTAAGCATATTAATGAGGGAAGGAAAAGAAACTAACAAGGATTTTCTTAGTAGCGGCGAGCGAAAAGAAAATAGTTCAGCACTAAGTTATTTTGTATATTATTTACAAATATAAGATGCAGTGTATAGAATGTCTATAATTTAGTATTAAATATTAATAGTTTAAGTCCTTCTTAAAGGGGGCCAATTACCCAAAGAGGGTGCCAGGCCCGTAAAACATTAATATATACTAAAAGACATTTCTTAAGAGTCGTGTTGCTTGATAGTGCAGCACTAATTGGGTGGTAAACTCCATCTAAAACTAAATATGACCATGAGACCGATAGCAAACAAGTACCGTGAGGGAAAGTTGAAAAGAACTCTGAATAGAGAGTTAAAAAGTACGTGAAACTGTTTAGAGGTTAAGCCTGATGAATCTAAATATCAATTGCGGAAAAGTCATCAATAAGCATATAGTTTTAATATAAAATATATAATTATTGTGCATTTTTTCCGTAAAAGACATTGTAATCTGTTATAAACAAAATTTATCATAAGGTATTAAAGTAAAAAAGTTTATATATGTATTAGCTGTTATGGCTTATATTTTATAAAATTGCAAATATAATACTGGATAAATATATAACAGCACATAAATATATAATGCTAACATCAATGAAGATGTTGTAAATATATATGTATATATTTTATAAATATATATATTATAAGCATTTATATTATTGACAATGCTTTAGATTTAGAATACCTTCGGGACCCGTCTTGAAACACGGACCAAGAAGTCTAACATATGTGCAAGTCATTAGGTATTATTTAAAACCTAAAGGCGTAATTAACTTAAATGTTAATATTGGATTATTTTATATTTAATATTTACTATTATTATAAAGTTCATCCAGGGACGTTTTATATAGTTATGTATTTTAATATCTGATATTATTTATACCTCTAACTAAAGCGTACCTTGAGCATATATGTTGTGACCCGAAAGATGGTGAACTATACCTGATCAGGTTGAAGTCAGGGGAAACCCTGATGGAAGACCGAAACAGTTCTGACGTGCAAATCGATTGTCAGAATTGGGTATAGGGGCGAAAGACCAATCGAACCATCTAGTAGCTGGTTCCCTCCGAAGTTTCCCTCAGGATAGCTGGTGCAAATAAATATTATATAATATAATCTTATCTGGTAAAGCGAATGATTAGAGGCATTAGGGCCGAAACGACCTTAACCTATTCTCAAACTTTAAATGGGTAAGAACCTTATCTTTCTTGATATGAAGATTAGGTTATGATATATTGTGCCTAGTGGGCCACTTTTGGTAAGCAGAACTGGCGCTGTGGGATGAACCAAACGTAATGTTACGGCGCCAAAATTGACAACTCATACTGATACCATGAAAGGCGTTGCTTGCTTAAAACAGCAGGACGGTGGACATGGAAGTCGTAAACCGCTAAGGAGTGTGTAACAACTCACCTGCCGAAGCAACTAGCCCTTAAAATGGATGGCGCTCAAGTTGTATGCCTATACATTACCGCTAAAGCAAATGATTTATAAATTAATAAATCTTAAAGCTTTAGTGAGTAGGAGGGTACGATGGTGTGCGTTGAAGTGTTTGGCGTAAGCCTGCATGGAGCCGCCATTGGTACAGATCTTGGTGGTAGTAGCAAATAATCGAATGAGACCTTGGAGGACTGAAGTGGAGAAGGGTTTCGTGTGAACAGTGGTTGATCACGAGTTAGTCGGTCCTAAGTTTATGGTGAAAACCAATGTATATATATAAACTATTAGTTAATATATATATTTAAACGAAAGGGAATACGGTTCCAATTCCGTAACCTGTTAAGTATACGTTTGTTATTAAAAATGGGCTTTTTGCTCATCCTGGTAACAGAAATAACCATAAAGAAACCGTCGAGAGGTATCGGAAGAGTTTTCTTTTCTGTTTCATAGTCGTATCACCATGGAAGTCTTTCGAAGAGAGATATGGTGAATGGACTAGAAGAGCATGGCATTTACTGCTGTGTCGATATTTTCTCCTCGGGCCTTGAAAATTTATGGTAAGGAAACGCAAACTTCTTAACAGGCCGTACCTATATCCGCAGCTGGTCTCCAAGGTGAAGAGTCTCTAGTCGATAGAATAATGTAGGTAAGGGAAGTCGGCAAATTAGATCCGTAACTTCGGGATAAGGATTGGCTCTGAAGATTGAGATAGTCGGGCTTGATTGGAAAGTAATAAAATGGTTTTATGTACTCGTTCTGGGTAAAGAGATGATTTTTTAAATTGTTGATTTCCCGGATAGAAGTTTACGTAACCAAATTACGGAACTTTCTTGCTAATAATTTATAAAATTTACTTTTTATATATTTATAACGACTATCAATTAACAATCAATTCAGAACTGGCACGGACTTGGGAAATCCGACTGTCTAATTAAAACAAAGCATTGTGATGGCCCCAACGGGTGTTGACACAATGTGATTTCTGCCCAGTGCTCTGAATGTCAAAGTGAAGAAATTCAAGTAAGCGCGGGTAAACGGCGGGAGTAACTATGACTCTCTTAAGGTAGCCAAATGCCTCGTCATCTAATTAGTGACGCGCATGAATGGATTAACGAGATTTCTTCTGTCCCTATCTACTTTTCCATAAGCAGAGGCTGCATAGCGGTACTCTGCTTGTGCGAAAATTTTTCTTGAACATCTGGTGCGAGCAGCTGTTGTGGTTCAAGGCCACAGCTGGTAGTGAGACGTTTTAGCAGAGTCCACTTGGTACCGAACCTAGTGGAGGTTTGTAGACGGGTCCACTCGAGACCAAAAAATCGCCGGCGAGCGACCGAACGAATTTTTATCGGACGACGAATTTCGTCGACGGCCGCCATTTTTTTTTTTTTTTTTTTTTTTTTTTTTTTTTTTTTTTTTTTTTTTTTTTTTTTTTTTTTTTTTTTTGAATTTCCGCGTTTTTCGCAGATTTTGCGTTTTTCGCGTTTTTTTGTGATTTTCGTGTCTTCCGCGTTTTTGACGCGTCGTGAAGAGTTTCGTCGCGACCATTATCGCGATGGTGAAGCGGAGAGCGTCCGTGAAGAAGAGGCGTCTAACGCTGGACCTGGCGGAGGCGGAGTGCTTCCCCAGTGATGAGGTACCGCTGGCGACCTTGCGGGAGGTTGCGAAGGAGGCTGCTGCGGAGGTGAAGGAGGCGGCTGCTGAGGTGGCGGAGGTGCTGTTGACGGATGAGTCGCAGAAGTTACGGAGGAAGGCAGCCAGTGCACCCTCATTGATGGACGCACTGAAGAGTGTAGGGCAAGGTGTTCACGACCTGGCGACGAACAGGGCACCTGGAGCCATAAGTGCGGTCTTGATGCTTGTGGCTGAAGCTGCTGCTGCTGCCACCATGTTGGAGAAGAGGCTCTCCTATCTGCAGGGTAGGCTGGAGAGTACGGCGACGGTCTCTCCGTCACAGCGTGTTCCTGCTGCTGCGGCTGCCACGCGCGGCACTCACCCGATCCGCGGGGGGGTGGTGGTCCCCGCCACTGCGCCAGTCGCCGTTGCGGCAAATCCATGGATTGTGCCACGGCCTGTTCCAAGGCCGAGGAAGCTGGTGCCTTTGCCGCCTCCACCGGCACAAACCTTCGCGCTGGTAGTGAAGGCTGCTGCAGCGGGTGTGCCAACTGAGGAGGTGAGAAAGAGAGTGTTGGAGGCGGGAAAGTCGCTGGCGGACGTACGCGTCCGTGCTGTACGGCGGCTGAAGGAGGGTGTTGCAGTGGAGGTCTGCAGCAGCGGCGAATTGAAGCGTGTCGCCGAATCAGCTGACTTTGTGAAAGCTGGTTTGGTGACGAGCGAGCCGAAGAGGGCGAGACCGAAGCTCGTCATCCACGCCGTACCGGCAGAGGTGGACAACACCGAACTAGTGCAGCAGCTGCAAGAAAAAAATATGCGCGGCATAATGGTGGAGGCAGAAAAAGAAGTATCGGTGATCAGAAGGACAACCGGTAAGGATGGCAAACATATGGTTGTCATAGAGGTAAGTGGTAGAGCTAAGGAGAGAATGCTTAGTGAAAGACGTGTGTTTGTGGGATGGTTGTGCCTACCAATTCGTGAATACGAATTGGTACGTAGGTGCCACGGCTGCCTGGATTTCGGGCATCTCCGTGATGGCTGTAGGCGGGCTGGAAGGCTTTGCAGTCGGTGCGGTAGTGGTGACCATCTTGCTCGGGAATGCCCGAACATGGAGTGTTGCCGCAACTGCCATCTGCGTGGCCTTCCGGGTACGCACTCCGTCATGTCGGAGGATTGCCCGGTGTATATAAGGTTGTGCGAAAGAGAGAGAATGAGGATTGTTGCCTAAAATGATTAGGCACATCCAACTGAATGCGAATGCGTCTGCTGCGGTTATGAATGAGTTGAGTGTATATATGTGTGAGAATGGGGTGGATGTAGCACTGATCCAGGAACCATATTCTTATGGTGGGTCGGTGTGCGGATTGGGAAGATCCGCCAGGACGTTCACCAGTGCCAGGGTCGGGGGCAAAATTGACTCGGCCGTCTCTGTTGTTGGCGTGGGAATGGATGTTGTTCGTGTGGATGAATGTTCTAATGAATTCGGTGTGTGCGTGTATATCAAGAAGGGGGGAATAGAGCTGTACGCTGTGTCGGTGTATTGCAGGTTTGGCTCTGAAATAGAGCCGTACCTGCGGTATCTTGACACGGTGTTGGCTAAGTGTGGGCGTTCGCCTGTGTTGATCGGTATGGATGCGAATGCTGTTTCTCCTCTCTGGTTTAGCAAGAGGGGAGACACTGACCAACCGAGTTGTGTGAGGGGCAGGCAACTCGAAGAGTGGATTATGGCCAGTGGTATGAATGTACTGAATGTTCCGAGTGAATGGTATACTTTCAGCGGACCGAATGGGCAGAGTGACATTGATGTCACACTGTGCAATCGTGCTGCTGACTGTTATGAGTATGAGTGGAGAATATTGCCTGAGTGGGGGGTGAGCGATCACAACCTCATTGAACTGGTGGTGACTGCGCCAGTGGATGACCATTGCGAGGTTTCTGCCCGTGGTAGACGGTGGCATACCGGTGGGGTGGACTGGATAGTCTACGGGGAGGAAGTCGCGGCTGAGATCTGTGAGTTTACTAGATTTCAGTCGATGCGATTGGAGGAAAAGGTGGTTGAGCTGAGCAGATGCGTGAATGTTGTGAATGATAGGTGCATGAATAAAAGAGTAGAGGGGCGTAGGAGAGCGACTCCATGGTGGAACCGGGAGCTCGGCTTGGAAAAGAGAAAAGTTGGTAGGTTGCGTAGGATCTACCAGCGATGTAGACGCCGTGGTGTAGATGCGCACACTGAAGGTGTGACCTTCAGGGCGGCCAGAGCTGAGTATGTGACAAGTATTAGACTTGCCAAGGAAAAGCACTGGCAGAAGTATGTGAATGAAATTGGAAATGCGGATGTATGGGGTCCGGTGTATCGTTTATGCATGCGCAAAGGTGCTCGAAATGATATATCGAGCATCAGAGTGAATAATGGGTATACGAGTAATTGGGAGGACAGTGTGAATGCATTGATGAGTGACTTCTTTCCTGGGATTGAAAGGCAAGAAGAAGTGACTGTTAGCAGGAAATACCCCCTGCCGTTTGAATGGGAAGAAATTGATGGATCGGTGTGGAGCACGAAAGTGCGAAGTGCCCCAGGATTAGATGGTGTGACTGGTCAGATGATGAGGAGTGTTTGGCGGACTATTCCCGCACATGTGAGTAGCCTTTACGGTGAATGCCTGGAGAGTGGTGTGTTTCCGCGTGAATGGAAAGTAGGAGACGTGGTCATCCTTCCCAAGTCTCCGGACGGGATTAGGACTGAACCGTCCTCCTACAGGCCGATATGCTTACTGCCAGTATTCGGCAAGGTCCTCGAGCGTATGATGGTACACCGATTGAATGTGAAGTTGGCAGACTTCAATGTGTCCGGCTCTCAGTATGGATTTACGAAAGGTAAATCGACTGAGGATGCCTGGATGCGTGTTAGACAGTATGTGGATGAAAGTGCAAGTAAATATGTATGTGGTGTGTTTGTGGACTTCAAGAGTGCGTTCAACTGCCTGCGATGGGATCGCATCATGGAGCGACTGGAGGAGGTTTCATGTGAGGAGGCTTCGCTGTGGCGAAGTTACTTCCATGAAAGGTACGCGGTGGTATGTGGGAATAGTGGTCGGATTGTTCGCCAGATGGTACGTGGCTGTCCACAGGGATCTGTGGCCGGCCCAGCCATCTGGAACATGATGATGAATGGTCTCTTGGTAAGGTTGGAGGAGACCGGTTGTGTTGTGGTTGCGTATGCGGATGATCTTCTGCTCTTGATTGAGGGCGGGAGTAGGTCTGCAGTAGAGGTTGCGGGAACCCGCTATATGCAGTTTGTTTCAGAATGGGGTGAAAGAATGGGTGTTAAAGTTTCCGAAAGGAAAACGGTGTGTATGCTGTTAAAGGGGTTTTTGGCGGCCAGTAGGCCGCCCAATATTCGCTTAGAGACGGTTGGGGTCCGATACGTGCAACAAGTGAGGTACCTTGGATTAATGGTTGGAGAGAGGCTGAACTTTCGGCCTCACTTGCAACATCTAAGGGGGCGCGTAGCCGGTTTGGTTGGCATGCTGGTGCGAGTACTTCGCAAGGAATGGGGCCTTAAGTCCAGAGCGGTGAGGGTCCTGTATAAAAGTGTGTTTCTTCCGTGTGCGATGTATGCGTCTTGCGTGTGGGCTGATACTATGCGCCACCAATATGCGAGGGTGGCCATAAACTCAGTGCAGCGTATGGTATTGTATGCATGCTTGAATGTCTGTAGGACTGTGTCGACCGAAGCGATGCAGGTTCTCATGGGAGAAATCCCATGGGACCTGGAGGTGCTGCGTGGAAGTATCCACTACCGTCTGAGGCGGGGCATCCCACTGCAAGGTTGTCCGGTTGAGAATGATGAGGTTCGGAATCTCAGTCCGCGCCATCAGCGCATACTGGTTCTGAACAAGATGCATGAGATATGGCAGCAACGATGGGATGAGAGTGTGAATGGCAGATGGACGCACATGTTCATTCCGAATGTGTGCTTTGCGTCTGCGTGTGGTTTTGAGTTTGGTCTGTCCCTTGGGTATTTGCTTACGGGGCACGGCAGTATGAATGGGTTCCTGTATAGGCGTGGTCTGGCTACGGATGCTAGATGTCCGTGTGGAGCGGAGGAGGAGAGTGTTAAGCACCTTCTTGTAGAGTGTAGCCTATATGGGGACTTGCGTGACTTAGGTGCATGTGGAATCTTGGCGAATGGTGATAGTGTGGATGTGAGTGGTGTGTTGAGTGTGAAAGAGAGATATGAATGCTTGAATGCTTTTGCCGTGGCACTGTTTGAAAGAAGAATGAGAATGATGCGTGAATGAGTGCGTGAATGACACGCAGGGTGGCCACAACCGGGTGAAAGACCAAGGTCGATTCCGGTTGTACCTTCGGGTTTTGGCGAACCCGCGTACCTGAGCTGGCCTAGCGGTGCCTAGGAATTTACAAGATTCCTTACCGTAGCTTTAACGAGCGGAGTACAAACCAAAGTACTCTTAAAACAAAAATGGGTACCACGGGGATCGGGAGCCCCACAGTAGAATATACTGTGCCCGATCGAGGTGAGGCGCCATTTGGCAGCAACGTGGTGGTTGTGGTTAATACCCATGTCGCGGGTACGGTCTTCGGATCGCAGGTGTGAGGTAACTGGCAAATGTAGCAATGCATTGCACTTATCTCGGGCACTGTCACTGCTTATGACAGTAGAGGTTTAGATAGTCCTCGCCACCAGCAGGTGGAGAGTCAGCTTGTAACTGACTCTATCTGTTAACTGCCAGTAATGGTGGTGCGTTGATCGAGCGTATCTCGATTCCTATAGTCGTGGGCGACTCGTGGTCTTGGGGTTTGGACAACTAGGTCACGTTAAATAACAATTTCTCACTGTCCCTATCTACTATCTAGCGAAACCACAGCCAAGGGAACGGGCTTGGAATAATTAGCGGGGAAAGAAGACCCTGTTGAGTTTGACTCTAATCTGGCAATGTAAGGAGACCTAAGAGGTGTAGCATAAGTGGGAGATATTAAATTTCGATTTAATATCAACAATGAAATACCACTACTCTTATTGTTTCCTTACTTACTTGATTAAATGGAACGTGTATTATATACATAGCCATTCTTAAAATGTATTTATATGTTTTTATGGTGTTTTGTTTTGATACAAGTTTCTTGTTTGAAATATTATGAGTTTGTTATACATACCAAACAAATTATAATGAAATTATAATTTTTGCTTTTGTGAATTTTAAAATATTAGTTTAATTCGGTATAACTCTTATACTTAGATATGATCCAATTCAAGGACATTTCCAGGTAGGGAGTTTGACTGGGGCGGTACATCTCTCAAATAATAACGGAGGTGTCCCAAGGCCAGCTCAGTGCGGACAGAAACCACACATAGAGCAAAAGGGCAAATGCTGACTTGATCTCGGTATTCAGTACATACAGAGACAGCAAAAGCTCGGCCTATCGATCCTTTTGGTTTAAAGAGTTTTTAACAAGAGGTGTCAGAAAAATTACCACAGGGATAACTGGCTTGTGGCGGCCAAGCGTTCATAGCGACGTCGCTTTTTGATCCTTCGATGTCGGCTCTTCCTATCATTGTGAAGCAAAATTCACCAAGCGTTGGATTGTTCACCCATACAAGGGAACGTGAGCTGGGTTTAGACCGTCGCGAGACAGGTTAGTTTTACCCTACTGATGACAAATATAGTTATTACAACAGCATTCCTGCGTAGTACGAGAGGAACCGCAGGTACGGACAATTGGTACAATACTTGTTCGAGAGAACAGTGGTATGATGCTACGTCCGCTGGATTATGCCTGAACGCCTCTAAGGTCGTATCCGTGCTGGATTGTAATAATAGTAATGGGGTTAATTATATTATATGGTAATATGACGTTGTAAGCTAGACTACATAAGTAATTTAGCGAAAATGTTTTTTACCGAAACCAATTAGTAATATAATATGGGTAATGTGTTTCTTATTATGCACGAGATTCATGTTAAGTGCCAATTATATAATACAAATTGTTTTCATATATAATGTAATACCTTGAATCAATTGTAAACGACTTTGGTATCGGGCAAGGTGTTGTTAATGGAAGAGCAGCTACCATACTGCGATCCACTGAAACTTAACCTATGCTCGATGATTCGAATATTTACTATGCAGATATATAAATATATATATATGTGTATTAAATATAAGGTAGCATGTATAATATTTATACTTGTTATGCATTAATAATTATTTATTAGTTGCGGAGGATGGGTGATGGATATATGATGTATTATATACTTATAAGAAAAAGTATTAATAAGTATTTACACTTATATTAATTATGGCTTTAAAAAATAATATAATATTATATATTTTTTTAAAAAGAACTTATCATAATAATAATAATTATATGATATAATATATAAAATCATTTTGATAAAAGTTTTTAACTTTAACATATTGATATTGTATTGTTGGTTGTTGTGTTGGAATAATAAGTATTTACTAATTTATATTTCTATTTTTGGTTTAATGTATAAATATACTTATAATTATGAGAACTTAATATGATATATATAAGATCTTATATATGATCATTTTGATGAATGGTTGAAATAAACATTAAAATATTATTATTGTCATTTATAATTGTTGGGTAAATATACTTATATAAATAAGAATTTAATATGAAATATAATAAAATCATTTTGATGGATAGAAGAAAGAAGGTGGCAATAAACTTTAACATTAAAGTATATTGATATTGTATTGGATCATTATATATCTCTATACATAAGATCAATTAGTTGGATGGATGGTGGGCAATAAGCATTAACTTATTTTTAGTTAATGTATAAATAATGAGAACTTAATATGA
>CATQJD010000048.1:122500-135000 GCA_958298945.1 Atherix ibis | reverse complement strand
AATATTGGATTATTTTATATTTAATATTTACTATTATTATAAAGTTCATCCAGGGACGTTTTATATAGTTATGTATTTTAATATCTGATATTATTTATACCTCTAACTAAAGCGTACCTTGAGCATATATGTTGTGACCCGAAAGATGGTGAACTATACCTGATCAGGTTGAAGTCAGGGGAAACCCTGATGGAAGACCGAAACAGTTCTGACGTGCAAATCGATTGTCAGAATTGGGTATAGGGGCGAAAGACCAATCGAACCATCTAGTAGCTGGTTCCCTCCGAAGTTTCCCTCAGGATAGCTGGTGCAAATAAATATTATATAATATAATCTTATCTGGTAAAGCGAATGATTAGAGGCATTAGGGCCGAAACGACCTTAACCTATTCTCAAACTTTAAATGGGTAAGAACCTTATCTTTCTTGATATGAAGATTAGGTTATGATATATTGTGCCTAGTGGGCCACTTTTGGTAAGCAGAACTGGCGCTGTGGGATGAACCAAACGTAATGTTACGGCGCCAAAATTGACAACTCATACTGATACCATGAAAGGCGTTGCTTGCTTAAAACAGCAGGACGGTGGACATGGAAGTCGTAAACCGCTAAGGAGTGTGTAACAACTCACCTGCCGAAGCAACTAGCCCTTAAAATGGATGGCGCTCAAGTTGTATGCCTATACATTACCGCTAAAGCAAATGATTTATAAATTAATAAATCTTAAAGCTTTAGTGAGTAGGAGGGTACGATGGTGTGCGTTGAAGTGTTTGGCGTAAGCCTGCATGGAGCCGCCATTGGTACAGATCTTGGTGGTAGTAGCAAATAATCGAATGAGACCTTGGAGGACTGAAGTGGAGAAGGGTTTCGTGTGAACAGTGGTTGATCACGAGTTAGTCGGTCCTAAGTTTATGGTGAAAACCAATGTATATATATAAACTATTAGTTAATATATATATTTAAACGAAAGGGAATACGGTTCCAATTCCGTAACCTGTTAAGTATACGTTTGTTATTAAAAATGGGCTTTTTGCTCATCCTGGTAACAGAAATAACCATAAAGAAACCGTCGAGAGGTATCGGAAGAGTTTTCTTTTCTGTTTCATAGTCGTATCACCATGGAAGTCTTTCGAAGAGAGATATGGTGAATGGACTAGAAGAGCATGGCATTTACTGCTGTGTCGATATTTTCTCCTCGGGCCTTGAAAATTTATGGTAAGGAAACGCAAACTTCTTAACAGGCCGTACCTATATCCGCAGCTGGTCTCCAAGGTGAAGAGTCTCTAGTCGATAGAATAATGTAGGTAAGGGAAGTCGGCAAATTAGATCCGTAACTTCGGGATAAGGATTGGCTCTGAAGATTGAGATAGTCGGGCTTGATTGGAAAGTAATAAAATGGTTTTATGTACTCGTTCTGGGTAAAGAGATGATTTTTTAAATTGTTGATTTCCCGGATAGAAGTTTACGTAACCAAATTACGGAACTTTCTTGCTAATAATTTATAAAATTTACTTTTTATATATTTATAACGACTATCAATTAACAATCAATTCAGAACTGGCACGGACTTGGGAAATCCGACTGTCTAATTAAAACAAAGCATTGTGATGGCCCCAACGGGTGTTGACACAATGTGATTTCTGCCCAGTGCTCTGAATGTCAAAGTGAAGAAATTCAAGTAAGCGCGGGTAAACGGCGGGAGTAACTATGACTCTCTTAAGGTAGCCAAATGCCTCGTCATCTAATTAGTGACGCGCATGAATGGATTAACGAGATTTCTTCTGTCCCTATCTACTCAGTTGTGTTTGAGAATTCAAGTAGAGCGGTCGTGCCCTCCTGCAGTGAAAGCAGGTAGAAATCGATTCGAGTTTATTTTTGAGGATTTCGTGTGAAAAATCTCTGATTATTTGACGGTTTTTTTTTAAAATAAAGAAGTAAACGATTATTCGGAAATACGAACTTTCGTGGGTGCGTATTATATTTGATTATACATCAAATATAAATACAAAACCGATTGGCAGTATTGGACTTTTTATTAAGACAGAGAAAATTATTAAAATAAAAATTGTTTATTTTAATAAAATATATATTGATTGCAAAAACATTAAAATTTTGTTTTAAAGTGAAAATCTATTGTTAAACTAAGTTGAGAAATTTGAACATTGGCAGTATTAGACTTTTTATTAAGACAGTGAAAATTATTAAAATAAAAATTGTTTATTTTAATAAAATATATATTGATTGCAAAAACATTAAAATTTTGTTTTGTTTTAAATTGAAAATCAATTGTGAAACTAAGTTGAGAAATTTGAACATTGGCAGTATTGGACTTTTTATTAAGACAGTGAAAATTATTAAAATAAAAATTGTTTATTTTAATAAAATATATATTGATTGCAAAAACATTAAAATTTTGTTTTAAATTGAAAATCTACTGTGAAACTAAGTTGAGAAATTTGAACATTGGCAGTATTGGACTTTTTATTAAGACAGTGAAAAATATTAAAATAAAAATTGTTTATTTTAATCAAATATATATTGATTACAAAAACATTAAAATTTTGTTTTAAATTAAAATCTATTGTGAAACTAAGTTGAGAAATTTGAACATCTGTTGGAAATTACGGATAAACGCAAAAAGAGAAAAGTTGGGAACGGCACGTACACATAGTAACGGAAACGCCTCTTTGTTACCTGGGCGGTCACCAACTGGCTATCGGGCGTGATAGGGAGTAATTTAAAAATTTTATTTTTAAATTGGAAATCTCTTGTGGAATTAAACATCTGCTGAGAAATTTTTCACATCGGCTGGGAAATTTTGAACATCTGTTGGAAATTACGGATAAATGCAAGTTGGGAACGGCACGTACACATAGTAACGGAAACGCCTCTTTGTTACCTGGGCGGTCACCAACTGACTATCGGGCGTGATAGGGGTAAGTTGGTGCATGTTTCTTAATTTATTACCTTTAATTTTATTTTTTATTTTTATTTTTATTACCTGCTTGACATTTCGGTTATTACATTTTCATTTATTCCACTTAAACTCATTTATTTTATTTCATTTAATTTTTTATTATTTTACTTATTGCATCTATTTTAATTATTTTGCTTATTTTACTTCATTTATTTCACTTAGTTGATTATTTAATTTACTTCATTAACTACTTCAGCATTTCGCTTATTTGATTATTTTACTTTATTATTTTACTATATTATATTACTACATTATATTATTCTACTATATTATTATATTTAATTATCATATTATTTCATTTAATTTATTCAATTCATTTTGGTCATTTCATCTATTTCGGTTATCTTACTTCATTTATTTGATTATTTTACTTCTTTCATTTTACTATACTTATAACATATTAAATCTGCGTCACTTATTCCGTTTATGTCACTCACCTCATTTATTTCATCTATCTCATTACTCAGTTTACTTTATTTATCTCAATCATCTCATTTACCTCAAAAATTTTCATTTATCTATCTCACTTATTCCACTACTTTGTTTAATTAGAGTAATTTAAAATTATTTTACCCACTTTGGTTATTTCACGTATTCCGGTTACTACATTTATTTAATTTATTTCAATTAAATATTTATTTCACCTATTTTGGTTCATTTCATTTATCTTATCTGCATTTATATTTCGTCTCAGCTGATACTAGTATAGTTTGTGGTGGAATTGTATGTTTGTGTGTATGTATGCGGTGTATGTTTAGACGTATGCACGTGTATATGTATATATATGTATAGTTGTATTATACATACTATAGTATTGGAATTTGACTCTTAATTTTGAGAGATTATGCCACCTAAGAAAAAGGTGAAACCGGTGTCGATGGGGATTGGCATCAGCGAAAGCGAGGATAGTTCTTCCTCTAGTGCGTTACTGAGGAAGATGCCTGCGCAGCGATTTGCTGCCCTGACAACCTCATCCGGTAGTGACACGGAAGATGAGGGTGTAGGGCAAATGACACTGTCAATGAAGGCGGCTATCATTGAGAGGGGGAAGAAGATATTGGCCGGTTGCGGTGGGGAACATTGTAAAAAGGTTAGGAACCCAACGGAAGGCGGTGTGAAGGGGAACACCACCGTCGGCGGTAATAGTCATAGGGAGGACGAGGATGTAGTGCAAATAACACTGCCAACAAAGGCTGTTGCCATGGAGAAGGGAAAGAAAATATTGGCCGGCTGCGTTGGGGAACCTTTTAAAAAGATGGAAAACCCAACGGAAGGCCGCTTGAAGGGAAAAAAAACTACTATTGGTGGAAATTGTGGTGAGGGGGGGGTGTCAAACAAGGAACTTAATGGGGTTAAGGCTGGTGTCGACAAGCCTGCAGGAAAGAGCTGTTCAGTACCTGCAGGTTTTTCGACAGCAAAGAAGGTGCTCAAGGAGTTGACGGCTGCAATTGTCGAGGCAATGGAGTCCGACAATATAAGCAAAAAGATGGCGATTGATATTCTCAAAAAACTCTCTGCTGTGAAGGACGAAGTTGCTGATATGCAAACTGAGTTGGCCTGGCTGAAGGGGACCCAGCGGTGTACCACATCTGTGGCCAGTACAGCAGGGTTAGTGGCACAAAATATGGGTCCACAAAGGAAGGTTGGCAGTAGCACTACCACTGTTAGCAGAATTCCGACTCCTCGCCCCAAAATGGAGCTACCAGCGCCGACGACGAAGCCATCGTATGCGGTGGTAGTCAGATCGGTGCCTGGAGCTGAGGTTCCAACTTCAAAGGTGAAGGAAATGGTGTTGGAAGCGGGGAAGGCCATTACGGACATTCGAGTAAGGAATGTACGTAAGTTGAAAGAGGGTGTTGCAATCGAAGTATGCAGCAGGTCTGATCTGCGAAAAATTACAGAGTGCGAAGGCCTAGCAAAGGCTGGTCTTATCACTTCTATACCTAAACGGATGGGACCAAGGGTGGTGGTACGCGGTGTGCCAAAAGATGTTAGTAATGCTGACTTGCTCCAACAGCTTGCGAGCAAGAATTTGCAGGGCTGTCCGAGAGAGGAAGTAGGAAGTATCCTGGTTTTGCGGAGATATGGTTCGCGTCAAGGCCAGGAGGATGTAATACTCCAGGTAGGGGAAAAAGTACATGAGTGGTTTATGCGGGAGAAGAGGGTTTTTGTTGGGTGGCTCTGCCTACCGGTGCGTGAGGAGGTTTGCCGCAACTGCCAATTGCGGGGCTTGCCTGGATCCCACTCGGTATATTCTGAGCAATGTCCAGTATATGTGCGTTTGAATGAGAGAGAGCGTGGAAGAATAATCGCCTAAAATGTTGGGTCTAAAATGCTTGCAAGTGAATGGAAATGGTTCGGCTGTTGTAATGAACGAGATATGCGAGGTCATGCATGCAAGTGATTTCTGTGTGGCTCTACTCCAGGAGCCGTATTCATTTGATGGATCGGTAACTGGATTGGGGCACGGAATCCGTATATATGCTAGTGATGCGGTGAATGGTAGGGTAGATGCAGCAATTGCAGTGAGCGACATGAATGTGGAGGTGCTTCTTATTTCGGAGTGCACGAATGAATGGGGTGTATGTGTTTGGTTAAAGAAGGGTGTGATTGAGATGTATGTTGTTTCGATGTACTGCAGGTTCAGTAGTGATATTGAGCCATACCTGCAGTACCTTGATGTCGTGGCAAGAATGTGTGATAAATCACCCTTAGTGATTGGAATGGATGCGAATGCAGTCTCCCCTCTCTGGTATAGCAAGGGAGGGGGCACTGACCGGACAATTCGGAGGGGTAGAGCCCTCGAGGAGTGGATTGTTAGTAGCTGTATGAATGTGATAAATGCACCAAGTGAATGGTACACGTTCAGTGGACCGAACGGGGAGAGTGACATTGACGTTACTCTCTGTAACCGTGCTGGCGACTGTTACGGGTATGAATGGCGAGTCAACGCGGACTGGGGTGTTAGTGATCACAACTTAATCGAGTTTGTGGTTTCTACTCCTATGAGGCTGACTGAGAAAGGGCAAGTACATGGCAGGAGGTGGCGTACCTCCGGTGTAGATTGGTGTGTGTATGAGGATGACGTGCGCACTGAGGTCTGTAGTTTTGGCAGATTTCAGTGTATGGCACTAAATGAGAAAGTGAATGAAATACATCGATGTATTGAGGTTACCAATGACCGATGTATGAAAAGGAATATGCCTGGTAAAAGAAATAGAGTTGCATGGTGGAATAATGAACTGGGAATTAAAAGAACAAATGTTGCTCGGCTGCGTAGGGTATTTCAGCGCTCTAGGCGCCGTGGCGTGAATGTGGAGGGTGCATGGGAAATATATAAAAATGCCAGAGCGGACTACAAGGCCAGCATCAAGTTGGCTAAGGAATCTCACTGGCAGAACTATGTCAGCGTGTGTGGAAATGAGAATGTGTGGGGTCCGGTATACCGTTTATGCATGGGCAGACGTGCTAGATACGATGTATCTAGTATAAAAGTGAATGATAAGTATACGAATAATTGGGAAGATAGTGTTAGGGCATTGATGGATGAGTTTTTCCCGGGAGTGAGTGCCTGGGAAAGAGTGAATGTAGGGCCTAGATACCCTGCGCCATTTGATTGGGAGGAGGTCGACAGGGCTGTCTATAAAACAAGAGTAAGGAAAGCTCCTGGCCTTGATGGTGTGAATGGAGAAATGTTTAGAAGTGTCTGGCGTGCAATGCCCGAGTATGTCTGTGAGTTGTTCAATGAATGTCTGACGAATGGTGTCTTTCCAAAAGAATGGAAGAGGGCGGATGTGGTCATCTTACTCAAGTCCAAGGATAAGATATTGACTGACCCATCCTCTTACAGACCTATATGTCTGTTGTCTGTAATTGGGAAGGTACTCGAACGAATGATGGTGTGCCGGCTGAATATAAGGCTTTCTGAAAGAGGCATATCCAGCTCCCAGTATGGATTTACTGAAGGTAGATCTACTGAGGATGCCTGGATGCGTGCAAGAATGTATGTTGAAGAGAGTAATTGCAAGTATGTGTTAGGGTTGTTTGTCGATTTTAAATCGGCATTCAACTGTTTGAAATGGGATCAAGTGATTGGGAAGCTCCTCGAAGTAGAGTGTAATGAAGTACATCTTTGGATGAGCTATTTCGAGGATAGATATGTAATTGTGAATGGTAAAAATGGGAGCGTCGTGAGACAAATGGTTCGAGGATGCCCACAGGGATCTGTGGCTGGTCCGGCCATTTGGAACATGATGATGAATGACCTGCTACTATTACTGGAGAGAACAGGTTGCAAGGTTGTTGCGTATGCAGATGACCTGCTTCTTTTGATTGAAGGAGATAGTCGCGTGAATCTCGAGACGAGGGGCTCAGAATGTATGAAGCATGTATATGAATGGGGCGAGCGAGTGGGTGTGGGTGTCTCTGAGCGTAAGAGCGAATGTATGCTATTAAAAGGCTCTTTGAGCCTGAGAAGGGTACCTAATGTGAGAATGAGGAATGCGGCGCTGCGGTATTCACCAATGGTTAAATATCTCGGTGTCCGGGTGAGTGAACGCCTGAATTTCAAACCCCATTTGGACTACCTCAGAAAGAAAGTGGTTAGCACCACTGGATGTCTGAGCAGGGTATTAAGGAAAGAATGGGGTATTCGAGGGAGGGCAATGCGAACACTATACAAGGGTTTGTTTGTTGCGTGTATGGCGTATGGTGCCTGTGTATGGGGGGATATAATGAGATTTAGGTATGCTAGAGACAGGATTAATAGTATTCAGCGGTTGGTTCTGTATGCATGCCTGAATGTTTGTAGGACAGTTTCCACCGATGCAATGCAGGTCCTACTGGGAGAAATCCCATGGGATCTGGAGGTGCTCCGTAGGAGTATTCTCTATCGTATGCGGCGGGGCATTGTATTACTGGATAGCTGTCCTGTCCTAAATGAGGAGATTCGGGAACTTGCAGAACGCCAAAGACGGGCTCTAGTCCTGGATAGAATGTATGGAATCTGGCAGCAGCGCTGGAATGAGAGTGAGAAAGGGAGATGGACTCACAAGTTTATCTCATGTGTTAGGTTTGCCTCGGCAAATAAATTTGAATGTGGTCTGTTCCTGGGCTATCTGATAACTGGGCATGGTAGTATTAATGAGTTCTTGTATAAACGAGGATTGAGTGAAAGAGAAGAATGTCTGTGTGGCGCCCCACAGGAAAGTGTATATCACCTCCTAGTGGATTGTGCTTTATATGAGGATCTCCGAGATCTGGATGTTTGTGGCATTAGAATGGATGAAGGTCGAGTGGATCTGAGTGGCGCACTCAGTACACCCGAGAGGAGAGCATGTCTGGCTGAATTTGCAAAAGCACTGTTTGAAAGAAGATTAGGATTAATGAATAGGTAGGGAATGTGCCAGCGAGTGAAACGCAAGGTGGTTACAACTGGATGAAAGACCAAGGTCAGTTCCAGTTGTGCCTTCGGGTCTTGGCAAACCCGCGTACCTGAGCTGGCTTAGCGGTGCCTAGGAATTTACAAGATTCCTTACCGTAGCTCAATGAGCGGAGTACAAACCAAAGTACTCTTAAAACAAAAATAGGTACTACGGGAATCGGGGTGCCCCATGGTGTTAAAACACACTGTGCCCGATAATGGTGAGGCGCCTTAGGCAGCAACGTAGTGGCTGTGGTTGAAACCCATATCGCGGGTACGATCTCCGGATCGCAGGTGGGAGGTAACTGGCAAATGTAGCAATGCATTGCAATTATCTCGGGCGTTGTCACTGCTTATGACAGCAGAGGTTTAGATAGTCCTCGCCACCAGCAGTTGGAGTAGTCAGCTTGTAACTGGCTACTGACTGCTAACTATCATATATGGTAGTGCGCTGATTGAGCGTATCTCAATCCCAATGGTCGTGGGCGACCGGTGTTATTTTGTTTTTTAAGATGCGGCATAGCACCATTAAATATATAGAGACTTCTGTCCCTATCTACTATCTAGCGAAACCACAGCCAAGGGAACGGGCTTGGAATAATTAGCGGGGAAAGAAGACCCTGTTGAGTTTGACTCTAATCTGGCAATGTAAGGAGACCTAAGAGGTGTAGCATAAGTGGGAGATATTAAATTTCGATTTAATATCAACAATGAAATACCACTACTCTTATTGTTTCCTTACTTACTTGATTAAATGGAACGTGTATTATATACATAGCCATTCTTAAAATGTATTTATATGTTTTTATGGTGTTTTGTTTTGATACAAGTTTCTTGTTTGAAATATTATGAGTTTGTTATACATACCAAACAAATTATAATGAAATTATAATTTTTGCTTTTGTGAATTTTAAAATATTAGTTTAATTCGGTATAACTCTTATACTTAGATATGATCCAATTCAAGGACATTTCCAGGTAGGGAGTTTGACTGGGGCGGTACATCTCTCAAATAATAACGGAGGTGTCCCAAGGCCAGCTCAGTGCGGACAGAAACCACACATAGAGCAAAAGGGCAAATGCTGACTTGATCTCGGTATTCAGTACATACAGAGACAGCAAAAGCTCGGCCTATCGATCCTTTTGGTTTAAAGAGTTTTTAACAAGAGGTGTCAGAAAAATTACCACAGGGATAACTGGCTTGTGGCGGCCAAGCGTTCATAGCGACGTCGCTTTTTGATCCTTCGATGTCGGCTCTTCCTATCATTGTGAAGCAAAATTCACCAAGCGTTGGATTGTTCACCCATACAAGGGAACGTGAGCTGGGTTTAGACCGTCGCGAGACAGGTTAGTTTTACCCTACTGATGACAAATATAGTTATTACAACAGCATTCCTGCGTAGTACGAGAGGAACCGCAGGTACGGACAATTGGTACAATACTTGTTCGAGAGAACAGTGGTATGATGCTACGTCCGCTGGATTATGCCTGAACGCCTCTAAGGTCGTATCCGTGCTGGATTGTAATAATAGTAATGGGGTTAATTATATTATATGGTAATATGACGTTGTAAGCTAGACTACATAAGTAATTTAGCGAAAATGTTTTTTACCGAAACCAATTAGTAATATAATATGGGTAATATGTTTCTTATTATGCACGAGATTCATGTTAAGTGCCAATTATATAATACAAATTGTTTTCATATATAATGTAATACCTTGAATCAATTGTAAACGACTTTGGTATCGGGCAAGGTGTTGTTAATGGAAGAGCAGCTACCATACTGCGATCCACTGAAACTTAACCTATGCTCGATGATTCGAATATTTACTATGCAGATATATAAATATATATATATGTGTATTAAATATAAGGTAGCATGTATAATATTTATACTTGTTATGCATTAATAATTATTTATTAGTTGCGGAGGATGGGTGATGGATATATGATGTATTATATACTTATAAGAAAAAGTATTAATAAGTATTTACACTTATATTAATTATGGCTTTAAAAAATAATATAATATTATATATTTTTTTAAAAAGAACTTATCATAATAATAATAATTATATGATATAATATATAAAATCATTTTGATAAAAGTTTTTAACTTTAACATATTGATATTGTATTGTTGGTTGTTGTGTTGGAATAATAAGTATTTACTAATTTATATTTCTATTTTTGGTTTAATGTATAAATATACTTATAATTATGAGAACTTAATATGATATATATAAGATCTTATATATGATCATTTTGATGAATGGTTGAAATAAACATTAACATATTATTATTGTCATTTATAATTGTTGGGTAAATATACTTATATAAATAAGAATTTAATATGAAATATAATAAAATCATTTTGATGGATAGAAGAAAGAAGGTGGCAATAAACTTTAACATTAAAGTATATTGATATTGTATTGGATCATTATATATCTCTATACATAAGATCAATTAGTTGGATGGATGGTGGGCAATAAGCATTAACTTATTTTTAGTTAATGTATAAATAATGAGAACTTAATATGAAATATAATATATAAAATCATTATTAGATGGACGTTAGCAAAAAATATTCACATTAACGTATATTGATATTGTATAAATATTCTTATAATATAGAACTTATCATAAAAATTTTAAAATATATATAATTTAATAAATTGTATATGATCATTTTATATGATATTAATATGTGGAATAAGCATTTTAGGTTTTTTGTTGAACAAATGGATGGTATAACTAATAATAAAATGGCTTATAAAAGTTGGTGGTTAGAAAAAAATTTTAGTAAACTGAAATGTATCTTTACAATGTTATTAGGGTTAATAATGAAAAATGTTTAAAAAAATATATTTTATTTTAGGTTGTTAAATACCCTTTTTCAGCTTCTAGATAGACCAAAAGTTTTCTTTTCGTATTGTTATAAATTATAATTTTAACAATATAAAGTTAACTGAAATGTATCTTTATAGTGTTATTAGGATCAAACTAATAGGTTAATAATGAAAAATGTTGAAAAAAATATATTTTATTTTAGGTTGTTAAATACCCTTTTTCAGCTTCTAGATAGACCAAAAGTTTTCTTTTCGTATTGTTATAAATTATAATTTTAACAATATAAAGTTAACTGAAATATATCTTTATAGTGTTATTAGGATCAAACTAATAGGTTAATAATGAAAAATGTTGAAAAAAATATATTTTATTTTAGGTTGTTAAATACCCTTTTTCAGCTTCTAGATAGACCAAAAGTTTTCTTTTCGTATTGTTATAAATTATAATTTTAACAATATAAAGTTAACTGAAATGTATCTTTATAGTGTTATTAGGATCAAACTAATAGGGTTAATAATGAAAAATGTTGAAAAATATATATTTTATTTTAGGTTGTTAAATACCCTTTTTCAGCTTCTAGATAGACCTAAAATTTATATTAAAATAATATAAATTATATGTTAAAATTTACCAAATCGACTTAAATTTTTTTGATTTATTATTAATTTATATTTTTATACATAAATATTGAAAAATATTATGAAATTTGTTGTGTTTTGAAAAAAGTGCAAAAAAAGGACCAATCCTACTTTTTTTTAAAAACTGATATAAGTTTAGGTCTCGACTATCTCTTTTTTAAAAATGGTCTATTTTCATATGTTTTGAATATACAAAACATACTTGTGCTTTCAAAAAAAATAATTTTAAAAATTGACTATTTTATAGTATCAATTTGATATGTTGTTAATATGAATGTGAACCAAAAATAAATTGGTACAAAATACCATATAAAAACAAGGTTATACACAATATAGTAAATGTATATACATAATGTTATACATAAATTAAAATGCTTTTATAAAATAATATAATTATATAATATTCTGGTTGATCCTGCCAGTAGTTATATGCTTGTCTCAAAGATTAAGCCATGCATGTCTAAGTACATACATAAATAAAGTGAAACCGCAAAAGGCTCATTATATCAGTTATGGTTTATTAGATCATAAACAGTTACTTGGATAACTGTGGCAATTCTAGAGCTAATACATGCAATGATAACACGGACCTTTTGGAACGTGTGCTT
>CATQJD010000048.1:102500-120000 GCA_958298945.1 Atherix ibis | reverse complement strand
TAATATTAGCATTATTATATAGCAGAAAAAATTACTGACTATAATAATAAAAAATTTAAAAATTTATTTATAACCTCAACTCATATGAGACTACTCCCTGAATTTAAGCATATTAATGAGGGAAGGAAAAGAAACTAACAAGGATTTTCTTAGTAGCGGCGAGCGAAAAGAAAATAGTTCAGCACTAAGTTATTTTGTATATTATTTACAAATATAAGATGCAGTGTATAGAATGTCTATAATTTAGTATTAAATATTAATAGTTTAAGTCCTTCTTAAAGGGGGCCAATTACCCAAAGAGGGTGCCAGGCCCGTAAAACATTAATATATACTAAAAGACATTTCTTAAGAGTCGTGTTGCTTGATAGTGCAGCACTAATTGGGTGGTAAACTCCATCTAAAACTAAATATGACCATGAGACCGATAGCAAACAAGTACCGTGAGGGAAAGTTGAAAAGAACTCTGAATAGAGAGTTAAAAAGTACGTGAAACTGTTTAGAGGTTAAGCCTGATGAATCTAAATATCAATTGCGGAAAAGTCATCAATAAGCATATAGTTTTAATATAAAATATATAATTATTGTGCATTTTTTCCGTAAAAGACATTGTAATCTGTTATAAACAAAATTTATCATAAGGTATTAAAGTAAAAAAGTTTATATATGTATTAGCTGTTATGGCTTATATTTTATAAAATTGCAAATATAATACTGGATAAATATATAACAGCACATAAATATATAATGCTAACATCAATGAAGATGTTGTAAATATATATGTATATATTTTATAAATATATATATTATAAGCATTTATATTATTGACAATGCTTTAGATTTAGAATACCTTCGGGACCCGTCTTGAAACACGGACCAAGAAGTCTAACATATGTGCAAGTCATTAGGTATTATTTAAAACCTAAAGGCGTAATTAACTTAAATGTTAATATTGGATTATTTTATATTTAATATTTACTATTATTATAAAGTTCATCCAGGGACGTTTTATATAGTTATGTATTTTAATATCTGATATTATTTATACCTCTAACTAAAGCGTACCTTGAGCATATATGTTGTGACCCGAAAGATGGTGAACTATACCTGATCAGGTTGAAGTCAGGGGAAACCCTGATGGAAGACCGAAACAGTTCTGACGTGCAAATCGATTGTCAGAATTGGGTATAGGGGCGAAAGACCAATCGAACCATCTAGTAGCTGGTTCCCTCCGAAGTTTCCCTCAGGATAGCTGGTGCAAATAAATATTATATAATATAATCTTATCTGGTAAAGCGAATGATTAGAGGCATTAGGGCCGAAACGACCTTAACCTATTCTCAAACTTTAAATGGGTAAGAACCTTATCTTTCTTGATATGAAGATTAGGTTATGATATATTGTGCCTAGTGGGCCACTTTTGGTAAGCAGAACTGGCGCTGTGGGATGAACCAAACGTAATGTTACGGCGCCAAAATTGACAACTCATACTGATACCATGAAAGGCGTTGCTTGCTTAAAACAGCAGGACGGTGGACATGGAAGTCGTAAACCGCTAAGGAGTGTGTAACAACTCACCTGCCGAAGCAACTAGCCCTTAAAATGGATGGCGCTCAAGTTGTATGCCTATACATTACCGCTAAAGCAAATGATTTATAAATTAATAAATCTTAAAGCTTTAGTGAGTAGGAGGGTACGATGGTGTGCGTTGAAGTGTTTGGCGTAAGCCTGCATGGAGCCGCCATTGGTACAGATCTTGGTGGTAGTAGCAAATAATCGAATGAGACCTTGGAGGACTGAAGTGGAGAAGGGTTTCGTGTGAACAGTGGTTGATCACGAGTTAGTCGGTCCTAAGTTTATGGTGAAAACCAATGTATATATATAAACTATTAGTTAATATATATATTTAAACGAAAGGGAATACGGTTCCAATTCCGTAACCTGTTAAGTATACGTTTGTTATTAAAAATGGGCTTTTTGCTCATCCTGGTAACAGAAATAACCATAAAGAAACCGTCGAGAGGTATCGGAAGAGTTTTCTTTTCTGTTTCATAGTCGTATCACCATGGAAGTCTTTCGAAGAGAGATATGGTGAATGGACTAGAAGAGCATGGCATTTACTGCTGTGTCGATATTTTCTCCTCGGGCCTTGAAAATTTATGGTAAGGAAACGCAAACTTCTTAACAGGCCGTACCTATATCCGCAGCTGGTCTCCAAGGTGAAGAGTCTCTAGTCGATAGAATAATGTAGGTAAGGGAAGTCGGCAAATTAGATCCGTAACTTCGGGATAAGGATTGGCTCTGAAGATTGAGATAGTCGGGCTTGATTGGAAAGTAATAAAATGGTTTTATGTACTCGTTCTGGGTAAAGAGATGATTTTTTAAATTGTTGATTTCCCGGATAGAAGTTTACGTAACCAAATTACGGAACTTTCTTGCTAATAATTTATAAAATTTACTTTTTATATATTTATAACGACTATCAATTAACAATCAATTCAGAACTGGCACGGACTTGGGAAATCCGACTGTCTAATTAAAACAAAGCATTGTGATGGCCCCAACGGGTGTTGACACAATGTGATTTCTGCCCAGTGCTCTGAATGTCAAAGTGAAGAAATTCAAGTAAGCGCGGGTAAACGGCGGGAGTAACTATGACTCTCTTAAGGTAGCCAAATGCCTCGTCATCTAATTAGTGACGCGCATGAATGGATTAACGAGATTTCTTCTGTCCCTATCTACTCAGTAGTGTTTGAATTCTCGAACAGTGCGGTTGTGTTTCGATTCTATGCGAAAAAACGAAGTATTTAGCAGTAATTGTATTTTTACGACTATATCTATTGAAATTGATTGTGAGTTAGAAAAACATTGAAAAAAGACTAAGATAGACTGTTTTTTGAACGGCTAGGGTAAAAAAAGGCAAGAGGCTGTGTCTGCCAAAGTGTAGCCGAAAATTCAGATAAAAAAACGTTACTAATAGCGAGAAAACAGCAAAAACAGTTTACGTACATACGTTAATTTTACGTACATAAGTGAAATTTGGCCTGTAGTTTGGGTGAAAATATCGTGCGTGCAAGTGAAAAATCTGTGCATAGAAAAGCGGACAGACGGTCATAAGAGACCACAAAAAAATTTCGCTAGTTAAATTCCCATAAGCAGAGGCTGCATAGCGGTACTCTGCTTGTGCGGAAATTTGATTGGCCAGCTGCAGTGAACATCTGGTGTGGCCTGATATTGAGAGGCTGTAGCAGTGACCACTTGGTACCAACCAAGTGGGAGGTTTGTAGACGAGTCCAGTTGGGACCGAAAAATCGCCGGCGAGCGACCGAATAATTTTTTATTCACCGACGCATTTCGTCGACGGCCGCCATTTTTTTTTTTTTTTTTTTTTTTTTTTTTTTTTTTTTTTTTTTTTTTTTTTTTTTTTTTTTTTTTTTTTTTTTTTTTTTTTTCCGTACTTTTAAACAAAACTTAAAGAAAAAATAAAATTATTATTATTTCGATATTTTGGGGACTCTAGATTTTTAGGAACGAATCTTGGTTTGCGATTTTGTGTAAAATATTTTTATTTGCTTTTCACGTATTTCGTGATTTCGTATTTTGTGGCGCCCCGCAAGTATGAAGACGGAGAAAAAGAAGCGCCCATCGGAGAAGAAGAGGCGTCTTCTTCTTGATGAGGTAGAGGCGGATCTGGTGTCCGCATCTATTTTTAAAGCTGATGCTGTGGACGATTGTGCGTCTGAGGTTGGTGTGCCAGAGGTTCCGATGACGGATCCCAAGCAATTTGACGTACCGGAAGCTGCTGTCCGTGAAGAGCTATCGCCTGATAGTGCCACTAGACGGCGTAAAAAGCCAGCCAGCGTGTCTTCAGTGCGAGACGCGCTGAAATGTGCTGTGCAGCGTATTGCTGGCCTGGCGACGGGTCATGCAATTACAGCCGCCCAGCTGGGTGCGGTGCTGCTTGCTGTAGGAGATATCGGCGACGCCGTCTCCGCGTTGGAGATGGAAAATGCCTGCAACAAAGGCAAGGTTGAGATCTTGGCAGCTGAGAATGCCTACCTCAAGGGCAGGCTGGAGAGCTTGGCGAAAGTCACTCCGCCCTCGGGTCTTGCTGCAGCTGCAGTGCCCAACCGTAGCGCTCGCCCGATCCGTGATGGGAAGGTGGTTGGGGCCACCACAGTGGCTGGGGCCACAGCGGTGGCAGCCGTTACGGCGGGACCATGGATTACGCCGCGACCGACTCCAAGGCCGAGAAAGCTGGTCGCTTTGCCTCCTCCTGCGGCAAGAACGTATGCGTTGGTTGTGAAGGCCGTCGCTGCGGGTGTGCCTACGGATGAGGTGAAGAAAAGGGTCTTGGAGGCAGGAAAGGCGCTGGCGGATGTTCGCGTCCGTGCTGTACGGCGACTGCAGGAAGGCGTTGCGGTGGAGGTGTGCAGCAGCAGTGAGTTGCAGCGAGTTGCGCAGTCAGCTGAACTAGCTAAGGCTGGCCTAGTGACGAGTGAGCCGAAGAGGGCTAGGCTTTTTTTCCGTACTTTTAAACAAAACTTAAAGAAAAAATAAAATTATTATTATTTCGATATTTTGGGGACTCTAGATTTTTAGGAACGAATCTTGGTTTGCGATTTTGTGTAAAATATTTTTATTTGCTTTTCACGTATTTCGTGATTTCGTATTTTGTGGCGCCCCGCAAGTATGAAGACGGAGAAAAAGAAGCGCCCATCGGAGAAGAAGAGGCGTCTTCTTCTTGATGAGGTAGAGGCGGATCTGGTGTCCGCATCTATTTTTAAAGCTGATGCTGTGGACGATTGTGCGTCTGAGGTTGGTGTGCCAGAGGTTCCGATGACGGATCCCAAGCAATTTGACGTACCGGAAGCTGCTGTCCGTGAAGAGCTATCGCCTGATAGTGCCACTAGACGGCGTAAAAAGCCAGCCAGCGTGTCTTCAGTGCGAGACGCGCTGAAATGTGCTGTGCAGCGTATTGCTGGCCTGGCGACGGGTCATGCAATTACAGCCGCCCAGCTGGGTGCGGTGCTGCTTGCTGTAGGAGATATCGGCGACGCCGTCTCCGCGTTGGAGATGGAAAATGCCTGCAACAAAGGCAAGGTTGAGATCTTGGCAGCTGAGAATGCCTACCTCAAGGGCAGGCTGGAGAGCTTGGCGAAAGTCACTCCGCCCTCGGGTCTTGCTGCAGCTGCAGTGCCCAACCGTAGCGCTCGCCCGATCCGTGATGGGAAGGTGGTTGGGGCCACCACAGTGGCTGGGGCCACAGCGGTGGCAGCCGTTACGGCGGGACCATGGATTACGCCGCGACCGACTCCAAGGCCGAGAAAGCTGGTCGCTTTGCCTCCTCCTGCGGCAAGAACGTATGCGTTGGTTGTGAAGGCCGTCGCTGCGGGTGTGCCTACGGATGAGGTGAAGAAAAGGGTCTTGGAGGCAGGAAAGGCGCTGGCGGATGTTCGCGTCCGTGCTGTACGGCGACTGCAGGAAGGCGTTGCGGTGGAGGTGTGCAGCAGCAGTGAGTTGCAGCGAGTTGCGCAGTCAGCTGAACTAGCTAAGGCTGGCCTAGTGACGAGTGAGCCGAAGAGGGCTAGGCCAAAGCTCGTTATTCACGCTGTGCCGACTGAGGTAACCAACGTGGAGCTCGTGCAGCAGCTGAAGGAGAAAAATATGCGCGGCATATCGGAGGAGACGGACAAGGAGATATCTGTACTGAGAAGGACGACAGGAAAGGATGGTAAGAATATGGTAGTGATTGAAGTAAGTAGCAGGGTGAAGGAGAAAATGTTGAGTGAGAGGCGTGTTTTCGTGGGTTGGTTGTGCTTGCCGATTCGTGAGTACGAATTGGTACGCAGGTGCCACGGTTGCCTGGATTTCGGGCACCTTCGGGATGGCTGTAGGCGGGCTGGAAGGCTCTGCAGCAGGTGCGGTAGTGGTGACCATCTCGCTCGGGAATGCCCGAACGTAGAGTGTTGCCGAAACTGCCATCTGCGGGGACTTCCGGGCGCGCACTCCGTCATGTCGGAGGACTGCCCGGTGTATGTTAGGTTGTGCGAAAGAGAACGAATGAGGATTGTCGCCTAAAATGATTAGGTGCATCCAAATAAATGGGAATGCGTCTGCTGCGGTTATGAATGAGTTGAGTGTATATATGTGCGAGAATGAGGTAGATATAGCACTGATCCAGGAGCCATACTCCCATGATGGATCGGTGTGCGGATTGGGAAGATCCGCCAGGACTTTCACCAGTGCCAGGGTCGGGGGCAAAATTGACTCGGCCGTCTCTGTTGTTGGCGTGGGAATGGATGTTGTTCGTGTGGATGAATGTTCTAATGAATTCGGTGTGTGCGTGTATATCAAGAAGGGGGGAATAGAGCTGTACGCTGTATCGGTGTACTGTAGGTTCGGATCTGAAATAGAGCCGTACCTGCGGTATCTTGATGCAGTGTTGGCTAAGTGTGGACGTTCGCCTGTACTGATTGGTATGGATGCGAATGCTGTTTCTCCTCTCTGGTATAGTAAGAGGGGGGATACTGGCCAACCGAGTTGTGTGAGGGGCAGGCAGCTCGAGGAGTGGATTCTGGCCGGTAGTATGAATGTACTGAATGTTCCGAGTGAATGGTATACTTTCAGCGGACCGAATGGGCAGAGTGACATCGATGTCACACTGTGCAATCGTGCTGCTGACTGTTACGAGTATGAGTGGAGAATATTGCCTGAGTGGGGGGTGAGCGATCACAACCTCATTGAGCTGGTGGTGACTGCACCAGTGGATGACCATTGCGGGGTTTCTGCCCGTGGTAGACGGTGGCATACCGGTGGGGTAGACTGGATGGTCTACGGGGAAGAGGTCGCGGCTGAGATCTGTGAGTTGGTGAGGTTTCAGTCGATGCGGTTGGAGGAAAAGGTGGTTGAGCTGAGTAGGTGTGTGAATGCGGTGAATGACAGATGCATGAGTAAAAGAGTAGAGGGGCGTAGGAAAGTGGCTCCGTGGTGGAACCGGGAGCTAGGGGTGGAAAGAAGAAAAGTTGGTAGGTTGCGTAGAATCTACCAACGTTGTAGACGCCGTGGTGTAGATGCGCACACTGAAGGTGTGACCTTCAGGGCGGCCAGAGCTGAGTATGTGGCAAATATAAGATTTGCCAAGGAAAAGCACTGGCAGAAGTATGTGGATGAAATTGGAAATGCGGATGTATGGGGTCCGGTGTATCGTTTATGTATGCGTAAAGGTGCTCGGAATGATATTTCGAGTATCAGAGTAAATGACGGGTACACAAGCAATTGGGAGGACAGTGTGAATGCACTGATGAATGATTTCTTTCCTGGGATGGAACGGCAGGAAGAGGTGAATGTAGGCAGGCGGTACCCCCTGCCATTTGAATGGGGAGAGATCGATCAATCTGTGTGGAGCACGAAGGTGCGAAATGCCCCAGGATTGGATGGCGTGACTGGTAAGATGATGAGAAGTGTCTGGCGGACTATTCCCGCACATGTGAGTAGCCTTTACGGTGAATGCCTGGAGAGTGGTGTGTTTCCGCGTGAATGGAAAGTAGGAGACGTGGTCATCCTTCCTAAGTCTCCGGACGGGATTCGGACTGACCCGTCCTCCTACAGGCCGATATGTTTACTGCCAGTATTCGGCAAGGTCCTCGAGCGAATGATGGTACACCGGTTGAATGTGAAGTTGGCAGACTTCAATGTGTCCGGCTCTCAGTATGGATTTACGAAAGGTAAATCGACTGAGGATGCCTGGATGCGTGTACGACAGTATGTGGATGGAAGTGTGAGTAAGTATGTATGCGGTGTGTTTGTGGATTTCAAGTCTGCGTTCAACTGCTTACGATGGGACCGCATCTTTGAGCGACTGGAAGAGGTTTCGTGTGAGGAGGCTCCGCTATGGCGAAGCTACTTCCACGAAAGGTATGCAGTGGTGTGTGGGAGCAATGGGAGAATTGTTCGCCAGATGGTGCGTGGCTGTCCGCAGGGATCTGTGGCCGGCCCTGCCATCTGGAATATGATGATGAATGGTCTCCTGGTTCAGTTGGAGGAGGCCGGTTGTGTTGTGGTCGCATATGCGGATGATCTTCTACTCTTGATTGAGGGGGGGAGTAGGTCCGCGGTGGAGGTGGCGGGAAGCCGCTACATGCGTATGGTTTGTGAATGGGGAGAAAGGATGGGTGTGAAAGTTTCCGAAAGGAAAACTGAATGTATGCTTCTGAAGGGATCCTTGGCGGCCAGTAGGCCGCCCAATATTCGTATGGAGGCGGTTGGGGTCCGATACGCGCGTGAAGTGAAGTACCTTGGACTTAAGGTTGGAGAGAGGCTGAGCTTTCGGCCTCACTTGCAACGTCTAAGGGGGCGCGTAGCCGGTTTGGTTGGTATGCTGGTGCGGGTGCTCTGCAAGGAATGGGGGCTCCAAGCCAGAGTGGTGAGAGTCCTGTATAGGAGTGTGTTTGTTCCGTGTGCTATGTATGCATCGTGTGTGTGGGCTGATACTATGCGCCACCAGTACGCGAGGGTGGGCATAAATTCGGTCCAGCGTTTGGTTCTGTATGCGTGTTTAAATGTGTGTAGAACCGTTTCAACTGAGGCGATGCAGGTTCTCATGGGAGAAATTCCATGGGACTTGGAGGTGCTTCGTGGAAGCATCCACTACCGTCTACGGCGGGGCATCCCGCTTGAAGGTTGTGCGGTTATGAATGATGATGTTCGGAATCTCAGTCCGCGCCATCAGCGTGTACTGGTTCTGAACAAGATGCGTGAGATATGGCAGCAACGATGGGATGAGAGTGTGAATGGCAGATGGACGCATATGTTCATCCCGAATGTGTGCTTTGCATCTGCGTATGGATTTGAGTTTGGTCTGTCCCTTGGGTATTTGCTCACGGGGCATGGCAGTATGAATGGGTTCCTGTGCAGGCGTGGACTGGCCACGGAGGCTAGATGCCCATGCGGGGCGGCGGAGGAGAGTGCTAAGCACCTTCTCGTAGAGTGTAGCCTGTATGGGGATTTGCGTGACTTAGGTGCTTGTGGGATCGTAGTGAATGGTGATAGTGTGGATGTGAGTGGTGTATTGAGCGTGAGAGAAAGGTATGAATGCTTGAATGCGTTTGCCGTGGCACTTTTTGAGAGAAGAATGAGAATGGTGCGTGAATGAGTGCGTGAATGACACGCAGGGTGGCTACAACCGGGTGAAAGACCAAGGTCGATTCCGGTTGTACCTTCGGGTTTTGGCGAACCCGCGTACCTGAGCTGGCCTAGCGGTGCCTAGGAATTTACAAGATTCCTTACCGTAGCTTTAACGAGCGGAGTACAAACCAAAGTACTCTTAAAACAAAAATGGGTACCACGGGGATCGGGAGCCCCACAGTAGAATATACTGTGCCCGATCGAGGTGAGGCGCCATTTGGCAGCAACGTGGTGGTTGTGGTTAATACCCATGTCGCGGGTACGGTCTTCGGATCGCAGGTGTGAGGTAACTGGCAAATGTAGCAATGCATTGCACTTATCTCGGGCACTGTCACTGCTTATGACAGTAGAGGTTTAGATAGTCCTCGCCACCAGCAGGTGGAGAGTCAGCTTGTAACTGATTCTATCTGCTAACTGCCAGTAATGGTGGTGCGTTGATTGAGCGTATCTCGATCCCTATAGTCGTAGGCGACTCGTGGTCTAAAGCATTGGCAACAAAATCACGTTAAATAATAACCTTTCACTGTCCCTATCTACTATCTACTTACTACTCGTCGCGTGCGGACGTGTTTAAAATCGCTCCGAGAAAATTACATTTTTCGACTTGAAATAAATAGAAAAAAAAAGCGAAAAAGTGATAAAAGTGTGTACGAAGACTGTCTTCACGCTTGGATGGTGAAGATTTGTTAAAATATGGTACAAATTTGGAAAAAAAAGTGAAATAAAAGAAGAAAAAACAGCAGCTAAAAATAAAAACAAAAATTATAAATAGAAGAAGAAGAAAAAATTTGACATTTAAAAATATATAGAAAAGTGAGGTATATATACACACCGAAAACTCGAGTTTTGTTTGAGAAGTTAGGTGTATATACTCGCTGTAAATTGGTTTTAAATTTACACTTTTATTTTTGGTGACTTTTGGTGTTTTAAATAAATAAATAAATAAATAGAAAAAATAAAAAAAAAAAAAAAAAAAAAAAAAAAAAAAAAAAAAAAAAAAAAAAAAAAAAAAAAATTATAATAATTAAAAATTAATAAAAAGAGAGATAGAGACGCTATGCCGCCCAAAAAAAAAGAAAAAAAAGGTGAAAAAGTTGTTAAACAGGCTTTGACCATAGAAAGCCTACATGAGTGCTCCAATGATAGTGATTCGTCTAGTGGAATCAGTGAAAAACTAGTACAGCGAAAAATGCCAGGTTTATATGCCAGTACCAATAATTGTGTAAAGATAAATAAAAAGATAAAGGAAAATGATAAAATTTTTGAAAAATTAATCGCTGAAAGTGATAGCGAAAGCAGTGTAAGCAGTGAAAATAGTGTAAGTGACAGACATTTTATGACCAAAGCTAGTTTCCCAACGGAGGAGAAGCTTATGACCAAAGCTAGTTTCCCAACGGAGGAGAAGCAAAATAGCACAGAGGAGAAACAGGTTAGTGGTAGTTTACGTAATAAGTCGGGAAAAAGCTCGCCAAATGATCATCAAGGGGACAGTGCAGAAATTGTGCTAAATACGGCGGCAACAGCCAGTAAAAGGCTAAAAAGAGCCATAAACGAGCTGGCCGGTGACGTGGCCTTCTCTTCGAGGGCAAAAATAATACTAGATCTCCTGGCAGATCTAGACGAGGCCACACTTGACGTCTTACTAGAGAATGCTCACCTCAAAAGTAAGATTGCAGCGCTAAGCCAGAATACCTTGCTCAATCTACAAAAAGGAAAAACCGGGAGTCACATCCTGGCAGAAAGGCGCCAGTTGCCAGAGAGTAAACCGGGTGACCGATTTATAAAAATTGTGGATAGAGAGAATCAAGCCAAACCAACATTTGTAGAAATGCTTAAATCAAAGCCAGTTAAGCATTTTAGTGACAATATAGGTACTTGTGGAGTGAAGGAACCCACAAAAATCTACTCTGTGAGGGTTACTGCAACCGAAAGCTCCGGGTGTAAGACGCAAGAGGATATAAAAAGCGCTTTAAAGAAGGCTATTGACCCCAGAAAATCTAAAATTAAGGTTCAAGCTGTGAGAAGGTCTGGGGCTACCGATATTGTTATTGAGACGTTAACATCTAATGATATGATGGCTCTCATAGAAAATAAGGAAGTCAAAAAAGCTGGGATAAAAATCCAAGAAAATAAGGGGGCAAATCCCAGACTTATAATACTGGGTGTATCAAATGATACAACACCAGAAGAAATCATGGAATCCATAGCAAGCCAGAATGGAGATGCTATTCAAGTAAATGACGTCAAAATTTGTTATAAAACAGGAAGGAAAGTCTCTAACGTCACAAACTGGATTATTGAAGTTAGTCCACAATGCAGACTTAAACTCCTGAGAAATGGAAAAGTTTACATAGGATGGACATCATGTATAATCAGAGATTTTGTTGGATCATCTAGATGTTTCAAGTGCCAGGCTTATGGACACATAGCCAAATATTGTAAAAATACTGAAACGTGTTCACACTGTGCTGAAGAGGGGCATGAATACGATAACTGCCCATTTAAATCAGCGCAACCAAAATGCGCAAGCTGCACAAAGGCCAAGAAGTCTGCTACTAACCATGCAGCAAATAGCAGTAAATGTCCACAGTTCAAGCAGTCTAAAGAATGGAAGGTAGCCAGAATTAATTATGGATACTAAGACCATAAGACTGCTTCAAGTAAATGCACAGCGATCTCAGGCTGTTTCCCAGGAAATTAATGCAGAACTGACTAGGGGACGAAATAACATCGTATTGGCGCAGGAACCTTATTGCTTTCGTGGCAAGGTGAGGGGATATGGGCCAAAAACTACGATTATTGAAGAGTGCGGTACCGGTAGGAACACGAATCCACAAGCAGCAATAATATTCAATAGTGGCGTCTACACTGCGTTAAAAGTTGAAAAACTTTGTGATACTCACACTGCGGTAGTCCAGATAATTTTTCCTGAAGGAGAGATCTACCTAGTCTCCTCATATTTTCAATATGCATGGAAAATCGACAGAAGGTTAGAAAGGATAGGGAAAATCCTTGAATTTCTGAGGGGAAAACCTATCATTATAGCAATAGATGCAAATGCTTGCTCGCCGCTATGGGATCCTAAATGTGCTACTAGGTCTCAAAATGATAGACGACTGTCGAGAGGTAGAAAGCTTGAAGCGCTCATATTATCAAAGGGACTAACAGTGTTAAATAAACCGGAACAGGGACCTACATATGTAGGGAATAATGGGAGACCAGGATCAAATATTGATGTAACACTGGCAACTCCCGCAGCTGTCAGGTTGGTGAAGGGGTGGAAAATCCTCAAAAACCTGACAAGCAGTGACCATGAAACTATTGAAATATTACTTGAGTGGAAAAACCGTGACCCTAATTATGCGGAAACACTATTCAAAGATAGGTTCAACACCAAGAGGGCAAACTGGGCGGTCTTTAGATCGGTTCTGCGGGATAATATTAGCAGAGAAGGCCTGAGAAACGGAACTCAACATCTCAAAGCTGATGAGATGGCTGAGAAAATGCGCAAGTGCATTTTGACCGCGAGTGAGAGTGCAATGAAGCGGCGTAAATGGCACAGTAGAATGTCTCCTGGGTGGTCTGTAGAGGTCACCAAGAGCAAGCAAAGTGCGTATAGGGCACGCAGATATCTGCAACGGAATAGAGACCCTAACAAAAGAAAGACACTTCTCCTGGAATATAGGACGGCTCTTGGGAATTACAAAAGGCTACTCAGAACTGAAAGACAAGAAAAATGGAAGGAACTAGTCAAGGCAAGTGCAGAAAAGAACCCATGGGGTATCCCCTATAAGTCTGTTCTCTCTAGAATCAGGAGAGAAGAACCACTGTATACAGTGGAAGGACCAAATGGACACAGTCACACATGGGAGGAGACTGCTGAAATACTATTGCAGTCACTGGCTCCTGATGATAACTCCAGTGACTCAGCGGAGCAAACTCTCTGGAGACAGCAAATGGACCAGAGAGTACTTGATAGGAGTAATAGTAAAACACTCAGGAGAGTAACAGCACCTGAACTCACTAGAGCAGTGGGGAGGTTCAAGAATGGAAAAGCTCCAGGTCCAGATGGCATTGAGGTGGAGATACTCAAAAATGTTGTCCTGACTGAGTCTGAAACAATGGTCCGGTTGTATAATAAGTGCCTTACGGAGGGTACGTTCCCAAAGATATGGAAAGTTGGCTCCATGAGAGCAATAATAAAGGGGGAAGATAAAGATAAATCTGACCCAAAATCGTACCGTCCGATATGCCTTCTACCAGTAGCGGGTAAGGTGCTCGAGCGTCTGATACTTAATAGATTAGAACCAACGCTGAGCTCTGAGATGCATGTTGCGAAGAGACAATATGGGTTTAAAGCTTCGAGGGGAACGGAAGATGCTATCTGCGAGGTGAGAAAATTAGTTACTTCTGCGAAAAGTAAATATGTACTCGCAGTAGCATTCGACATTAAAGGAGCATTTGATAACCTGTGGTGGCCTGCGATTATGCATGAGCTACGGGAAAGGAATTCTCCGCAACAATTGTATGATATAATACGAAGCTACCTTAAGGATAGAAGGGTAATGATGCTTTCCAGATATAAAGAGGTTGGCAAATTGGTCACCAAGGGATGCCCGCAGGGGTCAGTACTTGGTCCCAGTCTCTGGAACCTGGGCTTCGATGACCTTATCAGAAGACTTGAGAAGGATAAGATAACACCAGTAGCCTATGCAGATGACATTGTGGTGCTGGTGGAGGGCAGCAGTAGGGCTGAAATTGAAAATCAAGCCTCTCAAGTGGCATCTGAAATAGAATCATGGTGTGAAACTCGAAAGCTTAAGCTTGCAAGTGAGAAAACGCAGATGATTCTGTTAAAGGGAAAATTAAAGCGACCTCCAGCTATAAGACTACAAGGGAAAAGAATTGGAGCAACAAGTAGTTTGAAATACCTAGGAATATGGTTGGAACAAGGAAATGCATCAAAAAGGCATGCTGCAGAAACGTCAGCCAAAGTAAAGAAGGCATACAACCGACTCGTAAATATATCGAGAAACGAATGGGGACTAAGACACTATGCGAAACTTACTATATATAAGGGACTTGCTGTGCCATTACTTACGTATGGTGCCATTGGATGGGCCGATAGAATCAACGCCATCAACTTAAAAGTCATTAAGTCTGCACAACGAATGGCGTTGATTTCTATAGCAGGAGCATATAGAACTACTTCATATGACTCACTGTGCACTCTCACTGGGCAGATGCCAATAGCTTTAAAGGCCTTGCAGAGACTTTATGCCTATAAGCTACGGAGGGGAGAACAATTCTCATTGGATGCAGAAGTGTTCGGCGAAACGCCGGAAAGTGCTTCTAAAGCAGCTGCAAGACTTGAGAAATTGTTCTATAAAAGATGGCAAATGCAATGGGAAAATAGCCAGCAGGGAAGAATAACATTTGAATTCTTCCCGAGCGTGGAGGACCGAAGGCAAATGCATTGGATAAAACTCGATGAATATGTCACACAATTTCTAACGGGTCATGGCAAGTTTAAGGCCAAGCTAAATGGGTTTAACCTAGAAGCTAACCCAAAATGTGCATGTGGAAGGGACGAGACCTCAATGCATTTGCTACTAGAATGCAGACTCTTTAACGAAGAAAGAAAGCAGCTTATAGCCGGATGTAGGGCACAAGGCACTAAGTGGCCAGCAAAACCCCAAGAGCTGGTAACGGAAAAGCTGTATTCAGTCTTCAGGGAATATACAAGGAGGGTAATGATGAAGAAGAAGCAGTATTAATAAAATTAATACTCTTCGCTGGGTAAGATATGTAAAGATATCAAAAAAAAAGGGTGAAATTTATTCGCGGATAGGAAAAGACTTACAAAGCGGTCGCAGCTCGGGTTACGATGACAAGCTGAGTAAGCAATAACTAGAGCCATATAGCTCTAGCTATTAAGTTCACCGGTACTTGCAGGGTGCAACCTGGAAATCCGGTAGATGTTCCGTCAGGAACTCGAACGGGTCATCGCACCGTATATAGAGAAATCTATATAAAACGCGTACCTCGGGAGTCAAGGAGCCCCCCATTTATGGGCCTTGACAATGGCGTAGGATTCGAGGTGGTTGTGGTAAAATTTAAGTCGACTAGCTAGGGTCGCAACCCCAAGGGTGGGTGTTGAAACAGTCTGCACATTGTTTCAAAAATCCCGTTAGTTTCTAAAACTAAAAAAAAAAAAAACATGCCTATCTCCGGAGCTTTAAGCAAAGGAGAAGAGAGTTTGGCCAACTGGCTGCGGAAATCTCGAAAGGCAACACGAAGTAGCGTGCAAGTAGGAATGTCCCTATCTACTATCTAGCGAAACCACAGCCAAGGGAACGGGCTTGGAATAATTAGCGGGGAAAGAAGACCCTGTTGAGTTTGACTCTAATCTGGCAATGTAAGGAGACCTAAGAGGTGTAGCATAAGTGGGAGATATTAAATTTCGATTTAATATCAACAATGAAATACCACTACTCTTATTGTTTCCTTACTTACTTGATTAAATGGAACGTGTATTATATACATAGCCATTCTTAAAATGTATTTATATGTTTTTATGGTGTTTTGTTTTGATACAAGTTTCTTGTTTGAAATATTATGAGTTTGTTATACATACCAAACAAATTATAATGAAATTATAATTTTTGCTTTTGTGAATTTTAAAATATTAGTTTAATTCGGTATAACTCTTATACTTAGATATGATCCAATTCAAGGACATTTCCAGGTAGGGAGTTTGACTGGGGCGGTACATCTCTCAAATAATAACGGAGGTGTCCCAAGGCCAGCTCAGTGCGGACAGAAACCACACATAGAGCAAAAGGGCAAATGCTGACTTGATCTCGGTATTCAGTACATACAGAGACAGCAAAAGCTCGGCCTATCGATCCTTTTGGTTTAAAGAGTTTTTAACAAGAGGTGTCAGAAAAATTACCACAGGGATAACTGGCTTGTGGCGGCCAAGCGTTCATAGCGACGTCGCTTTTTGATCCTTCGATGTCGGCTCTTCCTATCATTGTGAAGCAAAATTCACCAAGCGTTGGATTGTTCACCCATACAAGGGAACGTGAGCTGGGTTTAGACCGTCGCGAGACAGGTTAGTTTTACCCTACTGATGACAAATATAGTTATTACAACAGCATTCCTGCGTAGTACGAGAGGAACCGCAGGTACGGACAATTGGTACAATACTTGTTCGAGAGAACAGTGGTATGATGCTACGTCCGCTGGATTATGCCTGAACGCCTCTAAGGTCGTATCCGTGCTGGATTGTAATAATAGTAATGGGGTTAATTATATTATATGGTAATATGACGTTGTAAGCTAGACTACATAAGTAATTTAGCGAAAATGTTTTTTACCGAAACCAATTAGTAATATAATATGGGTAATGTGTTTCTTATTATGCACGAGATTCATGTTAAGTGCCAATTATATAATACAAATTGTTTTCATATATAATGTAATACCTTGAATCAATTGTAAACGACTTTGGTATCGGGCAAGGTGTTGTTAATGGAAGAGCAGCTACCATACTGCGATCCACTGAAACTTAACCTATGCTCGATGATTCGAATATTTACTATGCAGATATATAAATATATATATATGTGTATTAAATATAAGGTAGCATGTATAATATTTATACTTGTTATGCATTAATAATTATTTATTAGTTGCGGAGGATGGGTGATGGATATATGATGTATTATATACTTATAAGAAAAAGTATTAATAAGTATTTACACTTATATTAATTATGGCTTTAAAAAATAATATAATATTATATATTTTTTTAAAAAGAACTTATCATAATAATAATAATTATATGATATAATATATAAAATCATTTTGATAAAAGTTTTTAACTTTAACATATTGATATTGTATTGTTGGTTGTTGTGTTGGAATAATAAGTATTTACTAATTTATATTTCTATTTTTGGTTTAATGTATAAATATACTTATAATTATGAGAACTTAATATGATATATATAAGATCTTATATATGATCATTTTGATGAATGGTTGAAATAAACATTAACATATTATTATTGTCATTTATAATTGTTGGGTAAATATACTTATATAAATAAGAATTTAATATGAAATATAATAAAATCATTTTGATGGATAGAAGAAAGAAGGTGGCAATAAACTTTAACATTAAAGTATATTGATATTGTATTGGATCATTATATATCTCTATACATAAGATCAATTAGTTGGATGGATGGTGGGCAATAAGCATTAACTTATTTTTAGTTAATGTATAAATAATGAGAACTTAATATGA
>CATQJD010000048.1:82500-87500 GCA_958298945.1 Atherix ibis | reverse complement strand
GAAACGCAAACTTCTTAACAGGCCGTACCTATATCCGCAGCTGGTCTCCAAGGTGAAGAGTCTCTAGTCGATAGAATAATGTAGGTAAGGGAAGTCGGCAAATTAGATCCGTAACTTCGGGATAAGGATTGGCTCTGAAGATTGAGATAGTCGGGCTTGATTGGAAAGTAATAAAATGGTTTTATGTACTCGTTCTGGGTAAAGAGATGATTTTTTAAATTGTTGATTTCCCGGATAGAAGTTTACGTAACCAAATTACGGAACTTTCTTGCTAATAATTTATAAAATTTACTTTTTATATATTTATAACGACTATCAATTAACAATCAATTCAGAACTGGCACGGACTTGGGAAATCCGACTGTCTAATTAAAACAAAGCATTGTGATGGCCCCAACGGGTGTTGACACAATGTGATTTCTGCCCAGTGCTCTGAATGTCAAAGTGAAGAAATTCAAGTAAGCGCGGGTAAACGGCGGGAGTAACTATGACTCTCTTAAGGTAGCCAAATGCCTCGTCATCTAATTAGTGACGCGCATGAATGGATTAACGAGATTTCTTCTGTCCCTATCTACTGGGAAATATATAAAAATGCCAGAGCGGACTACAAGGCCAGCATCAAGTTGGCTAAGGAATCTCACTGGCAGAACTATGTCAGCGTGTGTGGAAATGAGAATGTGTGGGGTCCGGTATACCGTTTATGCATGGGCAGACGTGCTAGATACGATGTATCTAGTATAAAAGTGAATGATAAGTATACGAATAATTGGGAAGATAGTGTTAGGGCATTGATGGATGAGTTTTTCCCGGGAGTGAGTGCCTGGGAAAGAGTGAATGTAGGGCCTAGATACCCTGCGCCATTTGATTGGGAGGAGGTCGACAGGGCTGTCTATAAAACAAGAGTAAGGAAAGCTCCTGGCCTTGATGGTGTGAATGGAGAAATGTTTAGAAGTGTCTGGCGTGCAATGCCCGAGTATGTCTGTGAGTTGTTCAATGAATGTCTGACGAATGGTGTCTTTCCAAAAGAATGGAAGAGGGCGGATGTGGTCATCTTACTCAAGTCCAAGGATAAGATATTGACTGACCCATCCTCTTACAGACCTATATGTCTGTTGTCTGTAATTGGGAAGGTACTCGAACGAATGATGGTGTGCCGGCTGAATATAAGGCTTTCTGAAAGAGGCATATCCAGCTCCCAGTATGGATTTACTGAAGGTAGATCTACTGAGGATGCCTGGATGCGTGCAAGAATGTATGTTGAAGAGAGTAATTGCAAGTATGTGTTAGGGTTGTTTGTCGATTTTAAATCGGCATTCAACTGTTTGAAATGGGATCAAGTGATTGGGAAGCTCCTCGAAGTAGAGTGTAATGAAGTACATCTTTGGATGAGCTATTTCGAGGATAGATATGTAATTGTGAATGGTAAAAATGGGAGCGTCGTGAGACAAATGGTTCGAGGATGCCCACAGGGATCTGTGGCTGGTCCGGCCATTTGGAACATGATGATGAATGACCTGCTACTATTACTGGAGAGAACAGGTTGCAAGGTTGTTGCGTATGCAGATGACCTGCTTCTTTTGATTGAAGGAGATAGTCGTGTGAATCTCGAGACGAGGGGCTCAGAATGTATGAAGCATGTATATGAATGGGGCGAGCGAGTGGGTGTGGGTGTCTCTGAGCGTAAGAGCGAATGTATGCTATTAAAAGGCTCTTTGAGCCTGAGAAGGGTACCTAATGTGAGAATGAGGAATGCGGCGCTGCGGTATTCACCAATGGTTAAATATCTCGGTGTCCGGGTGAGTGAACGCCTGAATTTCAAACCCCATTTGGACTACCTCAGAAAGAAAGTGGTTAGCACCACTGGATGTCTGAGCAGGGTATTAAGGAAAGAATGGGGTATTCGAGGGAGGGCAATGCGAACACTATACAAGGGTTTGTTTGTTGCGTGTATGGCGTATGGTGCCTGTGTATGGGGGGATATAATGAGATTTAGGTATGCTAGAGACAGGATTAATAGTATTCAGCGGTTGGTTCTGTATGCATGCCTGAATGTTTGTAGGACAGTTTCCACCGATGCAATGCAGGTCCTACTGGGAGAAATCCCATGGGATCTGGAGGTGCTCCGTAGGAGTATTCTCTATCGTATGCGGCGGGGCATTGTATTACTGGATAGCTGTCCTGTCCTAAATGAGGAGATTCGGGAACTTGCAGAACGCCAAAGACGGGCTCTAGTCCTGGATAGAATGTATGGAATCTGGCAGCAGCGCTGGAATGAGAGTGAGAAAGGGAGATGGACTCACAAGTTTATCTCATGTGTTAGGTTTGCCTCGGCAAATAAATTTGAATGTGGTCTGTTCCTGGGCTATCTGATAACTGGGCATGGTAGTATTAATGAGTTCTTGTATAAACGAGGATTGAGTGAAAGAGAAGAATGTCTGTGTGGCGCCCCACAGGAAAGTGTATATCACCTCCTAGTGGATTGTGCTTTATATGAGGATCTCCGAGATCTGGATGTTTGTGGCATTAGAATGGATGAAGGTCGAGTGGATCTGAGTGGCGCACTCAGTACACCCGAGAGGAGAGCATGTCTGGCTGAATTTGCAAAAGCACTGTTTGAAAGAAGATTAGGATTAATGAATAGGTAGGGAATGTGCCAGCGAGTGAAACGCAAGGTGGTTACAACTGGATGAAAGACCAAGGTCAGTTCCAGTTGTGCCTTCGGGTCTTGGCAAACCCGCGTACCTGAGCTGGCTTAGCGGTGCCTAGGAATTTACAAGATTCCTTACCGTAGCTCAATGAGCGGAGTACAAACCAAAGTACTCTTAAAACAAAAATAGGTACTACGGGAATCGGGGTGCCCCATGGTGTTAAAACACACTGTGCCCGATAATGGTGAGGCGCCTTAGGCAGCAACGTAGTGGCTGTGGTTGAAACCCATATCGCGGGTACGATCTCCGGATCGCAGGTGGGAGGTAACTGGCAAATGTAGCAATGCATTGCAATTATCTCGGGCGTTGTCACTGCTTATGACAGCAGAGGTTTAGATAGTCCTCGCCACCAGCAGTTGGAGTAGTCAGCTTGTAACTGGCTACTGACTGCTAACTATCATATATGGTAGTGCGCTGATTGAGCGTATCTCAATCCCAATGGTCGTGGGCGACCGGTGTTATTTTGTTTTTTAAGATGCGGCATAGCACCATTAAATATATAGAGACTTCTGTCCCTATCTACTATCTAGCGAAACCACAGCCAAGGGAACGGGCTTGGAATAATTAGCGGGGAAAGAAGACCCTGTTGAGTTTGACTCTAATCTGGCAATGTAAGGAGACCTAAGAGGTGTAGCATAAGTGGGAGATATTAAATTTCGATTTAATATCAACAATGAAATACCACTACTCTTATTGTTTCCTTACTTACTTGATTAAATGGAACGTGTATTATATACATAGCCATTCTTAAAATGTATTTATATGTTTTTATGGTGTTTTGTTTTGATACAAGTTTCTTGTTTGAAATATTATGAGTTTGTTATACATACCAAACAAATTATAATGAAATTATAATTTTTGCTTTTGTGAATTTTAAAATATTAGTTTAATTCGGTATAACTCTTATACTTAGATATGATCCAATTCAAGGACATTTCCAGGTAGGGAGTTTGACTGGGGCGGTACATCTCTCAAATAATAACGGAGGTGTCCCAAGGCCAGCTCAGTGCGGACAGAAACCACACATAGAGCAAAAGGGCAAATGCTGACTTGATCTCGGTATTCAGTACATACAGAGACAGCAAAAGCTCGGCCTATCGATCCTTTTGGTTTAAAGAGTTTTTAACAAGAGGTGTCAGAAAAATTACCACAGGGATAACTGGCTTGTGGCGGCCAAGCGTTCATAGCGACGTCGCTTTTTGATCCTTCGATGTCGGCTCTTCCTATCATTGTGAAGCAAAATTCACCAAGCGTTGGATTGTTCACCCATACAAGGGAACGTGAGCTGGGTTTAGACCGTCGCGAGACAGGTTAGTTTTACCCTACTGATGACAAATATAGTTATTACAACAGCATTCCTGCGTAGTACGAGAGGAACCGCAGGTACGGACAATTGGTACAATACTTGTTCGAGAGAACAGTGGTATGATGCTACGTCCGCTGGATTATGCCTGAACGCCTCTAAGGTCGTATCCGTGCTGGATTGTAATAATAGTAATGGGGTTAATTATATTATATGGTAATATGACGTTGTAAGCTAGACTACATAAGTAATTTAGCGAAAATGTTTTTTACCGAAACCAATTAGTAATATAATATGGGTAATATGTTTCTTATTATGCACGAGATTCATGTTAAGTGCCAATTATATAATACAAATTGTTTTCATATATAATGTAATACCTTGAATCAATTGTAAACGACTTTGGTATCGGGCAAGGTGTTGTTAATGGAAGAGCAGCTACCATACTGCGATCCACTGAAACTTAACCTATGCTCGATGATTCGAATATTTACTATGCAGATATATAAATATATATATATGTGTATTAAATATAAGGTAGCATGTATAATATTTATACTTGTTATGCATTAATAATTATTTATTAGTTGCGGAGGATGGGTGATGGATATATGATGTATTATATACTTATAAGAAAAAGTATTAATAAGTATTTACACTTATATTAATTATGGCTTTAAAAAATAATATAATATTATATATTTTTTTAAAAAGAACTTATCATAATAATAATAATTATATGATATAATATATAAAATCATTTTGATAAAAGTTTTTAACTTTAACATATTGATATTGTATTGTTGGTTGTTGTGTTGGAATAATAAGTATTTACTAATTTATATTTCTATTTTTGGTTTAATGTATAAATATACTTATAATTATGAGAACTTAATATGATATATATAAGATCTTATATATGATCATTTTGATGAATGGTTGAAATAAACATTAACATATTATTATTGTCATTTATAATTGTTGGGTAA
>CATQJD010000048.1:70000-72500 GCA_958298945.1 Atherix ibis | reverse complement strand
TAGACCAAAAGTTTTCTTTTCGTATTGTTATAAATTATAATTTTAACAATATAAAGTTAACTGAAATGTATCTTTATAGTGTTATTAGGATCAAACTAATAGGGTTAATAATGAAAAATGTTGAAAAATATATATTTTATTTTAGGTTGTTAAATACCCTTTTTCAGCTTCTAGATAGACCTAAAATTTATATTAAAATAATATAAATTATATGTTAAAATTTACCAAATCGACTTAAATTTTTTTGATTTATTATTAATTTATATTTTTATACATAAATATTGAAAAATATTATGAAATTTGTTGTGTTTTGAAAAAAGTGCAAAAAAAGGACCAATCCTACTTTTTTTTAAAAACTGATATAAGTTTAGGTCTCGACTATCTCTTTTTTAAAAATGGTCTATTTTCATATGTTTTGAATATACAAAACATACTTGTGCTTTCAAAAAAAATAATTTTAAAAATTGACTATTTTATAGTATCAATTTGATATGTTGTTAATATGAATGTGAACCAAAAATAAATTGGTACAAAATACCATATAAAAACAAGGTTATACACAATATAGTAAATGTATATACATAATGTTATACATAAATTAAAATGCTTTTATAAAATAATATAATTATATAATATTCTGGTTGATCCTGCCAGTAGTTATATGCTTGTCTCAAAGATTAAGCCATGCATGTCTAAGTACATACATAAATAAAGTGAAACCGCAAAAGGCTCATTATATCAGTTATGGTTTATTAGATCATAAACAGTTACTTGGATAACTGTGGCAATTCTAGAGCTAATACATGCAATGATAACACGGACCTTTTGGAACGTGTGCTTTTATTAGGCCAAAAACCAAGCGATTATTTATAATCGTATAATATGGTTGAACTCTAGATAATTTGCCGATCGTACGGTCTTAGTACCGACGACAGATCTTTCAAATGTCTGCCCTATCAACTATTGATGGTAGTATCTTGGACTACCATGGTTGCAACGGGTAACGGGGAATCAGGGTTCGATTCCGGAGAGGGAGCCTGAGAAACGGCTACCACATCTAAGGAAGGCAGCAGGCGCGTAAATTACCCACTCCCAGTACGGGGAGGTAGTGACGAAAAATAACAATACAGGACTCATATCCGAGGCCCTGTAATTGGAATGAGTACACTTTAAATCCTTTAACAAGGACCTATTGGAGGGCAAGTCTGGTGCCAGCAGCCGCGGTAATTCCAGCTCCAATAGCGTATATTAAAGTTGTTGCGGTTAAAACGTTCGTAGTTGAATTTGTGCTTCACACGGGTAGTACACCTAAAATATAGGTTAGTACATTACCTTGTGTGCTAGCGTATTACTGGAGGGCTATTGCTTATATATTTATATGTTTGTAATAGCCCTATATAAAGCTGCTATAATGCTCTTTATTGAGTGTTATTGTGGACAGTACAATTACTTTGAACAAATTAAAGTGCTTAAAGCAGGCTTTAAATGCCTGAATATTTTGTGCATGGAATAATGGAATAAGACCTCTGTTCTACTTTCATTGGTTTTTAGATCAAGAGGTAATGATTAATAGAAGCAGTTGGGGGCATTAGTATTACGACGCGAGAGGTGAAATTCTTGGACCGTCGTAAGACTAACTTAAGCGAAAGCATTTGCCAAAGATGTTTTCATTAATCAAGAACGAAAGTTAGAGGTTCGAAGGCGATCAGATACCGCCCTAGTTCTAACCATAAACGATGCCAGCTAGCAATTGGGTATAGCTACTACTATGGCTTTCTCAGTCGCTTCCCGGGAAACCAAAGCTTTTGGGCTCCGGGGGAAGTATGGTTGCAAAGCTGAAACTTAAAGGAATTGACGGAAGGGCACCACCAGGAGTGGAGCCTGCGGCTTAATTTGACTCAACACGGGAAAACTTACCAGGTCCGAACATAAATGAGTAAGACAGATTGATAGCTCTTTCTCGAATCTATGGGTGGTGGTGCATGGCCGTTCTTAGTTCGTGGAGTGATTTGTCTGGTTAATTCCGATAACGAACGAGACTCAAATATATTAAATAGATGCTTTCAGGATTATGGCGTTGAAGCTTTGCATAGCTTTCATTCATAATACTTTTATAGTATTTGATTGTATATGCTAATGTGAGTGGAGTCGTACCTGTTTGTTTGTTCTATAAAAAAAGAACGATTGCTTCTTAAATGGACAAGTTGCGTTTAGCAATAATGAGATTGAGCAATAACAGGTCTGTGATGCCCTTAGATGTCCTGGGCTGCACGCGCGCTACAATGAAAGTATCAACGTGTATTTCCTAGACCGAGAGGTCCGGGTAAACCGCTGAATCACTTTCATGCTTGGGATTGTGAACTGAAACTGTTCACATGAACTTGGAATTCCCAGTAAGTGCGAGTCATTAACTCGTATTGATCAAGTCCCTGCCCTTTGTACACACCGCCCGTCGCTACTACCGATTGAATTATTTAGTGAGGTCTCCGGACGTGATTGC
>CATQJD010000048.1:62500-65000 GCA_958298945.1 Atherix ibis | reverse complement strand
GACGTTGTAAGCTAGACTACATAAGTAATTTAGCGAAAATGTTTTTTACCGAAACCAATTAGTAATATAATATGGGTAATGTGTTTCTTATTATGCACGAGATTCATGTTAAGTGCCAATTATATAATACAAATTGTTTTCATATATAATGTAATACCTTGAATCAATTGTAAACGACTTTGGTATCGGGCAAGGTGTTGTTAATGGAAGAGCAGCTACCATACTGCGATCCACTGAAACTTAACCTATGCTCGATGATTCGAATATTTACTATGCAGATATATAAATATATATATATGTGTATTAAATATAAGGTAGCATGTATAATATTTATACTTGTTATGCATTAATAATTATTTATTAGTTGCGGAGGATGGGTGATGGATATATGATGTATTATATACTTATAAGAAAAAGTATTAATAAGTATTTACACTTATATTAATTATGGCTTTAAAAAATAATATAATATTATATATTTTTTTAAAAAGAACTTATCATAATAATAATAATTATATGATATAATATATAAAATCATTTTGATAAAAGTTTTTAACTTTAACATATTGATATTGTATTGTTGGTTGTTGTGTTGGAATAATAAGTATTTACTAATTTATATTTCTATTTTTGGTTTAATGTATAAATATACTTATAATTATGAGAACTTAATATGATATATATAAGATCTTATATATGATCATTTTGATGAATGGTTGAAATAAACATTAACATATTATTATTGTCATTTATAATTGTTGGGTAAATATACTTATATAAATAAGAATTTAATATGAAATATAATAAAATCATTTTGATGGATAGAAGAAAGAAGGTGGCAATAAACTTTAACATTAAAGTATATTGATATTGTATTGGATCATTATATATCTCTATACATAAGATCAATTAGTTGGATGGATGGTGGGCAATAAGCATTAACTTATTTTTAGTTAATGTATAAATAATGAGAACTTAATATGAAATATAATATATAAAATCATTATTAGATGGACGTTAGCAAAAAATATTCACATTAACGTATATTGATATTGTATAAATATTCTTATAATATAGAACTTATCATAAAAATTTTAAAATATATATAATTTAATAAATTGTATATGATCATTTTATATGATATTAATATGTGGAATAAAATGGCTTATAAAAGTTGGTGGTTAGAAAAAAATTTTAGTAAACTGAAATGTATCTTTACAATGTTATTAGGGTTAATAATGAAAAATGTTTAAAAAAATATATTTTATTTTAGGTTGTTAAATACCCTTTTTCAGCTTCTAGATAGACCAAAAGTTTTCTTTTCGTATTGTTATAAATTATAATTTTAACAATATAAAGTTAACTGAAATGTATCTTTATAGTGTTATTAGGATCAAACTAATAGGGTTAATAATGAAAAATGTTGAAAAATATATATTTTATTTTAGGTTGTTAAATACCCTTTTTCAGCTTCTAGATAGACCAAAAGTTTTTTTTTCGTATTGTTATAAATTATAATTTTAACAATATAAAGTTAACTGAAATGTATCTTTATAGTGTTATTAGGATCAAACTAATAGGTTAATAATGAAAAATGTTGAAAAAAATATATTTTATTTTAGGTTGTTAAATACCCTTTTTCAGCTTCTAGATAGACCAAAAGTTTTCTTTTCGTATTGTTATAAATTATAATTTTAACAATATAAAGTTAACTGAAATGTATCTTTATAGTGTTATTAGGATCAAACTAATAGGGTTAATAATGAAAAATGTTGAAAAATATATATTTTATTTTAGGTTGTTAAATACCCTTTTTCAGCTTCTAGATAGACCTAAAATTTATATTAAAATAATATAAATTATATGTTAAAATTTACCAAATCGACTTAAATTTTTTTGATTTATTATTAATTTATATTTTTATACATAAATATTGAAAAATATTATGAAATTTGTTGTGTTTTGAAAAAAGTGCAAAAAAAGGACCAATCCTACTTTTTTTTAAAAACTGATATAAGTTTAGGTCTCGACTATCTCTTTTTTAAAAATGGTCTATTTTCATATGTTTTGAATATACAAAACATACTTGTGCTTTCAAAAAAAATAATTTTAAAAATTGACTATTTTATAGTATCAATTTGATATGTTGTTAATATGAATGTGAACCAAAAATAAATTGGTACAAAATACCATATAAAAACAAGGTTATACACAATATAGTAAATGTATATACATAATGTTATACATAAATTAAAATGCTTTTATAAAATAATATAATTATATAATATTCTGGTTGATCCTGCCAGTAGTTATATGCTTGTCTCAAAGATTAAGCCATGCATGTCTAAGTACATACATAAATAAAGTGAAACCGCAAAAGGCTCATTATATCAGTTATGGTTTATTAGATCATAAACAGTTACTTGGATAACTGTGGCAATTCTAGAGCTAATACATGCAATGATAACACGGACCTTTTGGAACGTGTGCTTTTATTAGG
>CATQJD010000048.1:57500-60000 GCA_958298945.1 Atherix ibis | reverse complement strand
GCATTATTATATAGCAGAAAAAATTACTGACTATAATAATAAAAAATTTAAAAATTTATTTATAACCTCAACTCATATGAGACTACTCCCTGAATTTAAGCATATTAATGAGGGAAGGAAAAGAAACTAACAAGGATTTTCTTAGTAGCGGCGAGCGAAAAGAAAATAGTTCAGCACTAAGTTATTTTGTATATTATTTACAAATATAAGATGCAGTGTATAGAATGTCTATAATTTAGTATTAAATATTAATAGTTTAAGTCCTTCTTAAAGGGGGCCAATTACCCAAAGAGGGTGCCAGGCCCGTAAAACATTAATATATACTAAAAGACATTTCTTAAGAGTCGTGTTGCTTGATAGTGCAGCACTAATTGGGTGGTAAACTCCATCTAAAACTAAATATGACCATGAGACCGATAGCAAACAAGTACCGTGAGGGAAAGTTGAAAAGAACTCTGAATAGAGAGTTAAAAAGTACGTGAAACTGTTTAGAGGTTAAGCCTGATGAATCTAAATATCAATTGCGGAAAAGTCATCAATAAGCATATAGTTTTAATATAAAATATATAATTATTGTGCATTTTTTCCGTAAAAGACATTGTAATCTGTTATAAACAAAATTTATCATAAGGTATTAAAGTAAAAAAGTTTATATATGTATTAGCTGTTATGGCTTATATTTTATAAAATTGCAAATATAATACTGGATAAATATATAACAGCACATAAATATATAATGCTAACATCAATGAAGATGTTGTAAATATATATGTATATATTTTATAAATATATATATTATAAGCATTTATATTATTGACAATGCTTTAGATTTAGAATACCTTCGGGACCCGTCTTGAAACACGGACCAAGAAGTCTAACATATGTGCAAGTCATTAGGTATTATTTAAAACCTAAAGGCGTAATTAACTTAAATGTTAATATTGGATTATTTTATATTTAATATTTACTATTATTATAAAGTTCATCCAGGGACGTTTTATATAGTTATGTATTTTAATATCTGATATTATTTATACCTCTAACTAAAGCGTACCTTGAGCATATATGTTGTGACCCGAAAGATGGTGAACTATACCTGATCAGGTTGAAGTCAGGGGAAACCCTGATGGAAGACCGAAACAGTTCTGACGTGCAAATCGATTGTCAGAATTGGGTATAGGGGCGAAAGACCAATCGAACCATCTAGTAGCTGGTTCCCTCCGAAGTTTCCCTCAGGATAGCTGGTGCAAATAAATATTATATAATATAATCTTATCTGGTAAAGCGAATGATTAGAGGCATTAGGGCCGAAACGACCTTAACCTATTCTCAAACTTTAAATGGGTAAGAACCTTATCTTTCTTGATATGAAGATTAGGTTATGATATATTGTGCCTAGTGGGCCACTTTTGGTAAGCAGAACTGGCGCTGTGGGATGAACCAAACGTAATGTTACGGCGCCAAAATTGACAACTCATACTGATACCATGAAAGGCGTTGCTTGCTTAAAACAGCAGGACGGTGGACATGGAAGTCGTAAACCGCTAAGGAGTGTGTAACAACTCACCTGCCGAAGCAACTAGCCCTTAAAATGGATGGCGCTCAAGTTGTATGCCTATACATTACCGCTAAAGCAAATGATTTATAAATTAATAAATCTTAAAGCTTTAGTGAGTAGGAGGGTACGATGGTGTGCGTTGAAGTGTTTGGCGTAAGCCTGCATGGAGCCGCCATTGGTACAGATCTTGGTGGTAGTAGCAAATAATCGAATGAGACCTTGGAGGACTGAAGTGGAGAAGGGTTTCGTGTGAACAGTGGTTGATCACGAGTTAGTCGGTCCTAAGTTTATGGTGAAAACCAATGTATATATATAAACTATTAGTTAATATATATATTTAAACGAAAGGGAATACGGTTCCAATTCCGTAACCTGTTAAGTATACGTTTGTTATTAAAAATGGGCTTTTTGCTCATCCTGGTAACAGAAATAACCATAAAGAAACCGTCGAGAGGTATCGGAAGAGTTTTCTTTTCTGTTTCATAGTCGTATCACCATGGAAGTCTTTCGAAGAGAGATATGGTGAATGGACTAGAAGAGCATGGCATTTACTGCTGTGTCGATATTTTCTCCTCGGGCCTTGAAAATTTATGGTAAGGAAACGCAAACTTCTTAACAGGCCGTACCTATATCCGCAGCTGGTCTCCAAGGTGAAGAGTCTCTAGTCGATAGAATAATGTAGGTAAGGGAAGTCGGCAAATTAGATCCGTAACTTCGGGATAAGGATTGGCTCTGAAGATTGAGATAGTCGGGCTTGATTGGAAAGTAATAAAATGGTTTTATGTACTCGTTCTGGGTAAAGAGATGATTTTTTAAATTGTTGATTTCCCGGATAGAAGTTTACGTAACCAAATTACGGAACTTTCTTGCTAATAATTTATAAAATTTACTTTTTATATATTTATAACGACTATCAATTAACAATCAATTCAGAACTGGCAC
>CATQJD010000048.1:5000-15000 GCA_958298945.1 Atherix ibis | reverse complement strand
ACATTGTAATCTGTTATAAACAAAATTTATCATAAGGTATTAAAGTAAAAAAGTTTATATATGTATTAGCTGTTATGGCTTATATTTTATAAAATTGCAAATATAATACTGGATAAATATATAACAGCACATAAATATATAATGCTAACATCAATGAAGATGTTGTAAATATATATGTATATATTTTATAAATATATATATTATAAGCATTTATATTATTGACAATGCTTTAGATTTAGAATACCTTCGGGACCCGTCTTGAAACACGGACCAAGAAGTCTAACATATGTGCAAGTCATTAGGTATTATTTAAAACCTAAAGGCGTAATTAACTTAAATGTTAATATTGGATTATTTTATATTTAATATTTACTATTATTATAAAGTTCATCCAGGGACGTTTTATATAGTTATGTATTTTAATATCTGATATTATTTATACCTCTAACTAAAGCGTACCTTGAGCATATATGTTGTGACCCGAAAGATGGTGAACTATACCTGATCAGGTTGAAGTCAGGGGAAACCCTGATGGAAGACCGAAACAGTTCTGACGTGCAAATCGATTGTCAGAATTGGGTATAGGGGCGAAAGACCAATCGAACCATCTAGTAGCTGGTTCCCTCCGAAGTTTCCCTCAGGATAGCTGGTGCAAATAAATATTATATAATATAATCTTATCTGGTAAAGCGAATGATTAGAGGCATTAGGGCCGAAACGACCTTAACCTATTCTCAAACTTTAAATGGGTAAGAACCTTATCTTTCTTGATATGAAGATTAGGTTATGATATATTGTGCCTAGTGGGCCACTTTTGGTAAGCAGAACTGGCGCTGTGGGATGAACCAAACGTAATGTTACGGCGCCAAAATTGACAACTCATACTGATACCATGAAAGGCGTTGCTTGCTTAAAACAGCAGGACGGTGGACATGGAAGTCGTAAACCGCTAAGGAGTGTGTAACAACTCACCTGCCGAAGCAACTAGCCCTTAAAATGGATGGCGCTCAAGTTGTATGCCTATACATTACCGCTAAAGCAAATGATTTATAAATTAATAAATCTTAAAGCTTTAGTGAGTAGGAGGGTACGATGGTGTGCGTTGAAGTGTTTGGCGTAAGCCTGCATGGAGCCGCCATTGGTACAGATCTTGGTGGTAGTAGCAAATAATCGAATGAGACCTTGGAGGACTGAAGTGGAGAAGGGTTTCGTGTGAACAGTGGTTGATCACGAGTTAGTCGGTCCTAAGTTTATGGTGAAAACCAATGTATATATATAAACTATTAGTTAATATATATATTTAAACGAAAGGGAATACGGTTCCAATTCCGTAACCTGTTAAGTATACGTTTGTTATTAAAAATGGGCTTTTTGCTCATCCTGGTAACAGAAATAACCATAAAGAAACCGTCGAGAGGTATCGGAAGAGTTTTCTTTTCTGTTTCATAGTCGTATCACCATGGAAGTCTTTCGAAGAGAGATATGGTGAATGGACTAGAAGAGCATGGCATTTACTGCTGTGTCGATATTTTCTCCTCGGGCCTTGAAAATTTATGGTAAGGAAACGCAAACTTCTTAACAGGCCGTACCTATATCCGCAGCTGGTCTCCAAGGTGAAGAGTCTCTAGTCGATAGAATAATGTAGGTAAGGGAAGTCGGCAAATTAGATCCGTAACTTCGGGATAAGGATTGGCTCTGAAGATTGAGATAGTCGGGCTTGATTGGAAAGTAATAAAATGGTTTTATGTACTCGTTCTGGGTAAAGAGATGATTTTTTAAATTGTTGATTTCCCGGATAGAAGTTTACGTAACCAAATTACGGAACTTTCTTGCTAATAATTTATAAAATTTACTTTTTATATATTTATAACGACTATCAATTAACAATCAATTCAGAACTGGCACGGACTTGGGAAATCCGACTGTCTAATTAAAACAAAGCATTGTGATGGCCCCAACGGGTGTTGACACAATGTGATTTCTGCCCAGTGCTCTGAATGTCAAAGTGAAGAAATTCAAGTAAGCGCGGGTAAACGGCGGGAGTAACTATGACTCTCTTAAGGTAGCCAAATGCCTCGTCATCTAATTAGTGACGCGCATGAATGGATTAACGAGATTTCTTCTGTCCCTATCTACTTGCAGGGCTGTCCGAGAGAGGAAGTAGGAAGTATCCTGGTTTTGCGGAGATATGGTTCGCGTCAAGGCCAGGAGGATGTAATACTCCAGGTAGGGGAAAAAGTACATGAGTGGTTTATGCGGGAGAAGAGGGTTTTTGTTGGGTGGCTCTGCCTACCGGTGCGTGAGTACGAGCTGGTCAGAAGATGCCATGGATGTCTTGACTATGGGCATATGCTACGAAATTGCCCGACTGGGAGTAAACTCTGCGGTAGGTGCGGACTGGGTGATCACCTCGCTTCGAATTGCCGAAACGAGGAGGTTTGCCGCAACTGCCAATTGCGGGGCTTGCCTGGATCCCACTCGGTATATTCTGAGCAATGTCCAGTATATGTGCGTTTGAATGAGAGAGAGCGTGGAAGAATAATCGCCTAAAATGTTGGGTCTAAAATGCTTGCAAGTGAATGGAAATGGTTCGGCTGTTGTAATGAACGAGATATGCGAGGTCATGCATGCAAGTGATTTCTGTGTGGCTCTACTCCAGGAGCCGTATTCATTTGATGGATCGGTAACTGGATTGGGGCACGGAATCCGTATATATGCTAGTGATGCGGTGAATGGTAGGGTAGATGCAGCAATTGCAGTGAGCGACATGAATGTGGAGGTGCTTCTTATTTCGGAGTGCACGAATGAATGGGGTGTATGTGTTTGGTTAAAGAAGGGTGTGATTGAGATGTATGTTGTTTCGATGTACTGCAGGTTCAGTAGTGATATTGAGCCATACCTGCAGTACCTTGATGTCGTGGCAAGAATGTGTGATAAATCACCCTTAGTGATTGGAATGGATGCGAATGCAGTCTCCCCTCTCTGGTATAGCAAGGGAGGGGGCACTGACCGGACAATTCGGAGGGGTAGAGCCCTCGAGGAGTGGATTGTTAGTAGCTGTATGAATGTGATAAATGCACCAAGTGAATGGTACACGTTCAGTGGACCGAACGGGGAGAGTGACATTGACGTTACTCTCTGTAACCGTGCTGGCGACTGTTACGGGTATGAATGGCGAGTCAACGCTGACTGGGGTGTTAGTGATCACAACTTAATCGAGTTTGTGGTTTCTACTCCTATGAGGCTGACTGAGAAAGGGCAAGTACATGGCAGGAGGTGGCGTACCTCCGGTGTAGATTGGTGTGTGTATGAGGATGACGTGCGCACTGAGGTCTGTAGTTTTGGCAGATTTCAGTGTATGGCACTAAATGAGAAAGTGAATGAAATACATCGATGTATTGAGGTTACCAATGACCGATGTATGAAAAGGAATATGCCTGGTAAAAGAAATAGAGTTGCATGGTGGAATAATGAACTGGGAATTAAAAGAACAAATGTTGCTCGGCTGCGTAGGGTATTTCAGCGCTCTAGGCGCCGTGGCGTGAATGTGGAGGGTGCATGGGAAATATATAAAAATGCCAGAGCGGACTACAAGGCCAGCATCAAGTTGGCTAAGGAATCTCACTGGCAGAACTATGTCAGCGTGTGTGGAAATGAGAATGTGTGGGGTCCGGTATACCGTTTATGCATGGGCAGACGTGCTAGATACGATGTATCTAGTATAAAAGTGAATGATAAGTATACGAATAATTGGGAAGATAGTGTTAGGGCATTGATGGATGAGTTTTTCCCGGGAGTGAGTGCCTGGGAAAGAGTGAATGTAGGGCCTAGATACCCTGCGCCATTTGATTGGGAGGAGGTCGACAGGGCTGTCTATAAAACAAGAGTAAGGAAAGCTCCTGGCCTTGATGGTGTGAATGGAGAAATGTTTAGAAGTGTCTGGCGTGCAATGCCCGAGTATGTCTGTGAGTTGTTCAATGAATGTCTGACGAATGGTGTCTTTCCAAAAGAATGGAAGAGGGCGGATGTGGTCATCTTACTCAAGTCCAAGGATAAGATATTGACTGACCCATCCTCTTACAGACCTATATGTCTGTTGTCTGTAATTGGGAAGGTACTCGAACGAATGATGGTGTGCCGGCTGAATATAAGGCTTTCTGAAAGAGGCATATCCAGCTCCCAGTATGGATTTACTGAAGGTAGATCTACTGAGGATGCCTGGATGCGTGCAAGAATGTATGTTGAAGAGAGTAATTGCAAGTATGTGTTAGGGTTGTTTGTCGATTTTAAATCGGCATTCAACTGTTTGAAATGGGATCAAGTGATTGGGAAGCTCCTCGAAGTAGAGTGTAATGAAGTACATCTTTGGATGAGCTATTTCGAGGATAGATATGTAATTGTGAATGGTAAAAATGGGAGCGTCGTGAGACAAATGGTTCGAGGATGCCCACAGGGATCTGTGGCTGGTCCGGCCATTTGGAACATGATGATGAATGACCTGCTACTATTACTGGAGAGAACAGGTTGCAAGGTTGTTGCGTATGCAGATGACCTGCTTCTTTTGATTGAAGGAGATAGTCGTGTGAATCTCGAGACGAGGGGCTCAGAATGTATGAAGCATGTATATGAATGGGGCGAGCGAGTGGGTGTGGGTGTCTCTGAGCGTAAGAGCGAATGTATGCTATTAAAAGGCTCTTTGAGCCTGAGAAGGGTACCTAATGTGAGAATGAGGAATGCGGCGCTGCGGTATTCACCAATGGTTAAATATCTCGGTGTCCGGGTGAGTGAACGCCTGAATTTCAAACCCCATTTGGACTACCTCAGAAAGAAAGTGGTTAGCACCACTGGATGTCTGAGCAGGGTATTAAGGAAAGAATGGGGTATTCGAGGGAGGGCAATGCGAACACTATACAAGGGTTTGTTTGTTGCGTGTATGGCGTATGGTGCCTGTGTATGGGGGGATATAATGAGATTTAGGTATGCTAGAGACAGGATTAATAGTATTCAGCGGTTGGTTCTGTATGCATGCCTGAATGTTTGTAGGACAGTTTCCACCGATGCAATGCAGGTCCTACTGGGAGAAATCCCATGGGATCTGGAGGTGCTCCGTAGGAGTATTCTCTATCGTATGCGGCGGGGCATTGTATTACTGGATAGCTGTCCTGTCCTAAATGAGGAGATTCGGGAACTTGCAGAACGCCAAAGACGGGCTCTAGTCCTGGATAGAATGTATGGAATCTGGCAGCAGCGCTGGAATGAGAGTGAGAAAGGGAGATGGACTCACAAGTTTATCTCATGTGTTAGGTTTGCCTCGGCAAATAAATTTGAATGTGGTCTGTTCCTGGGCTATCTGATAACTGGGCATGGTAGTATTAATGAGTTCTTGTATAAACGAGGATTGAGTGAAAGAGAAGAATGTCTGTGTGGCGCCCCACAGGAAAGTGTATATCACCTCCTAGTGGATTGTGCTTTATATGAGGATCTCCGAGATCTGGATGTTTGTGGCATTAGAATGGATGAAGGTCGAGTGGATCTGAGTGGCGCACTCAGTACACCCGAGAGGAGAGCATGTCTGGCTGAATTTGCAAAAGCACTGTTTGAAAGAAGATTAGGATTAATGAATAGGTAGGGAATGTGCCAGCGAGTGAAACGCAAGGTGGTTACAACTGGATGAAAGACCAAGGTCAGTTCCAGTTGTGCCTTCGGGTCTTGGCAAACCCGCGTACCTGAGCTGGCTTAGCGGTGCCTAGGAATTTACAAGATTCCTTACCGTAGCTCAATGAGCGGAGTACAAACCAAAGTACTCTTAAAACAAAAATAGGTACTACGGGAATCGGGGTGCCCCATGGTGTTAAAACACACTGTGCCCGATAATGGTGAGGCGCCTTAGGCAGCAACGTAGTGGCTGTGGTTGAAACCCATATCGCGGGTACGATCTCCGGATCGCAGGTGGGAGGTAACTGGCAAATGTAGCAATGCATTGCAATTATCTCGGGCGTTGTCACTGCTTATGACAGCAGAGGTTTAGATAGTCCTCGCCACCAGCAGTTGGAGTAGTCAGCTTGTAACTGGCTACTGACTGCTAACTATCATATATGGTAGTGCGCTGATTGAGCGTATCTCAATCCCAATGGTCGTGGGCGACCGGTGTTATTTTGTTTTTTAAGATGCGGCATAGCACCATTAAATATATAGAGACTTCTGTCCCTATCTACTATCTAGCGAAACCACAGCCAAGGGAACGGGCTTGGAATAATTAGCGGGGAAAGAAGACCCTGTTGAGTTTGACTCTAATCTGGCAATGTAAGGAGACCTAAGAGGTGTAGCATAAGTGGGAGATATTAAATTTCGATTTAATATCAACAATGAAATACCACTACTCTTATTGTTTCCTTACTTACTTGATTAAATGGAACGTGTATTATATACATAGCCATTCTTAAAATGTATTTATATGTTTTTATGGTGTTTTGTTTTGATACAAGTTTCTTGTTTGAAATATTATGAGTTTGTTATACATACCAAACAAATTATAATGAAATTATAATTTTTGCTTTTGTGAATTTTAAAATATTAGTTTAATTCGGTATAACTCTTATACTTAGATATGATCCAATTCAAGGACATTTCCAGGTAGGGAGTTTGACTGGGGCGGTACATCTCTCAAATAATAACGGAGGTGTCCCAAGGCCAGCTCAGTGCGGACAGAAACCACACATAGAGCAAAAGGGCAAATGCTGACTTGATCTCGGTATTCAGTACATACAGAGACAGCAAAAGCTCGGCCTATCGATCCTTTTGGTTTAAAGAGTTTTTAACAAGAGGTGTCAGAAAAATTACCACAGGGATAACTGGCTTGTGGCGGCCAAGCGTTCATAGCGACGTCGCTTTTTGATCCTTCGATGTCGGCTCTTCCTATCATTGTGAAGCAAAATTCACCAAGCGTTGGATTGTTCACCCATACAAGGGAACGTGAGCTGGGTTTAGACCGTCGCGAGACAGGTTAGTTTTACCCTACTGATGACAAATATAGTTATTACAACAGCATTCCTGCGTAGTACGAGAGGAACCGCAGGTACGGACAATTGGTACAATACTTGTTCGAGAGAACAGTGGTATGATGCTACGTCCGCTGGATTATGCCTGAACGCCTCTAAGGTCGTATCCGTGCTGGATTGTAATAATAGTAATGGGGTTAATTATATTATATGGTAATATGACGTTGTAAGCTAGACTACATAAGTAATTTAGCGAAAATGTTTTTTACCGAAACCAATTAGTAATATAATATGGGTAATATGTTTCTTATTATGCACGAGATTCATGTTAAGTGCCAATTATATAATACAAATTGTTTTCATATATAATGTAATACCTTGAATCAATTGTAAACGACTTTGGTATCGGGCAAGGTGTTGTTAATGGAAGAGCAGCTACCATACTGCGATCCACTGAAACTTAACCTATGCTCGATGATTCGAATATTTACTATGCAGATATATAAATATATATATATGTGTATTAAATATAAGGTAGCATGTATAATATTTATACTTGTTATGCATTAATAATTATTTATTAGTTGCGGAGGATGGGTGATGGATATATGATGTATTATATACTTATAAGAAAAAGTATTAATAAGTATTTACACTTATATTAATTATGGCTTTAAAAAATAATATAATATTATATATTTTTTTAAAAAGAACTTATCATAATAATAATAATTATATGATATAATATATAAAATCATTTTGATAAAAGTTTTTAACTTTAACATATTGATATTGTATTGTTGGTTGTTGTGTTGGAATAATAAGTATTTACTAATTTATATTTCTATTTTTGGTTTAATGTATAAATATACTTATAATTATGAGAACTTAATATGATATATATAAGATCTTATATATGATCATTTTGATGAATGGTTGAAATAAACATTAACATATTATTATTGTCATTTATAATTGTTGGGTAAATATACTTATATAAATAAGAATTTAATATGAAATATAATAAAATCATTTTGATGGATAGAAGAAAGAAGGTGGCAATAAACTTTAACATTAAAGTATATTGATATTGTATTGGATCATTATATATCTCTATACATAAGATCAATTAGTTGGATGGATGGTGGGCAATAAGCATTAACTTATTTTTAGTTAATGTATAAATAATGAGAACTTAATATGAAATATAATATATAAAATCATTATTAGATGGACGTTAGCAAAAAATATTCACATTAACGTATATTGATATTGTATAAATATTCTTATAATATAGAACTTATCATAAAAATTTTAAAATATATATAATTTAATAAATTGTATATGATCATTTTATATGATATTAATATGTGGAATAAGCATTTTAGGTTTTTTGTTGAACAAATGGATGGTATAACTAATAATAAAATGGCTTATAAAAGTTGGTGGTTAGAAAAAAATTTTAGTAAACTGAAATGTATCTTTACAATGTTATTAGGGTTAATAATGAAAAATGTTTAAAAAAATATATTTTATTTTAGGTTGTTAAATACCCTTTTTCAGCTTCTAGATAGACCAAAAGTTTTCTTTTCGTATTGTTATAAATTATAATTTTAACAATATAAAGTTAACTGAAATGTATCTTTATAGTGTTATTAGGATCAAACTAATAGGTTAATAATGAAAAATGTTGAAAAAAATATATTTTATTTTAGGTTGTTAAATACCCTTTTTCAGCTTCTAGATAGACCAAAAGTTTTCTTTTCGTATTGTTATAAATTATAATTTTAACAATATAAAGTTAACTGAAATATATCTTTATAGTGTTATTAGGATCAAACTAATAGGTTAATAATGAAAAATGTTGAAAAAAATATATTTTATTTTAGGTTGTTAAATACCCTTTTTCAGCTTCTAGATAGACCAAAAGTTTTCTTTTCGTATTGTTATAAATTATAATTTTAACAATATAAAGTTAACTGAAATGTATCTTTATAGTGTTATTAGGATCAAACTAATAGGGTTAATAATGAAAAATGTTGAAAAATATATATTTTATTTTAGGTTGTTAAATACCCTTTTTCAGCTTCTAGATAGACCTAAAATTTATATTAAAATAATATAAATTATATGTTAAAATTTACCAAATCGACTTAAATTTTTTTGATTTATTATTAATTTATATTTTTATACATAAATATTGAAAAATATTATGAAATTTGTTGTGTTTTGAAAAAAGTGCAAAAAAAGGACCAATCCTACTTTTTTTTAAAAACTGATATAAGTTTAGGTCTCGACTATCTCTTTTTTAAAAATGGTCTATTTTCATATGTTTTGAATATACAAAACATACTTGTGCTTTCAAAAAAAATAATTTTAAAAATTGACTATTTTATAGTATCAATTTGATATGTTGTTAATATGAATGTGAACCAAAAATAAATTGGTACAAAATACCATATAAAAACAAGGTTATACACAATATAGTAAATGTATATACATAATGTTATACATAAATTAAAATGCTTTTATAAAATAATATAATTATATAATATTCTGGTTGATCCTGCCAGTAGTTATATGCTTGTCTCAAAGATTAAGCCATGCATGTCTAAGTACATACATAAATAAAGTGAAACCGCAAAAGGCTCATTATATCAGTTATGGTTTATTAGATCATAAACAGTTACTTGGATAACTGTGGCAATTCTAGAGCTAATACATGCAATGATAACACGGACCTTTTGGAACGTGTGCTTTTATTAGGCCAAAAACCAAGCGATTATTTATAATCGTATAATATGGTTGAACTCTAGATAATTTGCCGATCGTACGGTCTTAGTACCGACGACAGATCTTTCAAATGTCTGCCCTATCAACTATTGATGGTAGTATCTTGGACTACCATGGTTGCAACGGGTAACGGGGAATCAGGGTTCGATTCCGGAGAGGGAGCCTGAGAAACGGCTACCACATCTAAGGAAGGCAGCAGGCGCGTAAAT